>JASVEL010002973.1:0-177500 GCA_032618575.1 Nicotiana noctiflora
AATGGAAATTATTGAAAGATTTATATTGTTCTGAAGCATATTAAGCTTTCGAATAAATTTATTAAATAAAATCCTTATATGGATTGAAGCGCACGTGATATAATTGCCTGAGTGAGTACCTATTGAAAGAATGGTATAAGAGAGATTCAATTTGTCCTTGTATCTTTATAAAAAGATCTAGATCTAAATTTGTTATAATCGTTGTATTTTGATAATTTAAATGTCATTGGAACTCCTGGGAAGTTTTCAAAAGCAATAGACTATTTAAAGAAAGAATTTGAAATGAAAGATCTTGAAAAGACAACTTTGTCTTGTTCTACAAATTGAGTATATTGAAAGATAGAGCATACACTGAAAAGATTTTAAAGCGATTCTATATGGATAAATCACATCCATTAAGTTGCTCGATAGTTGTGAGATCACTTGATATAAGTAAAGATCCACTCCTACCTCACGAAAATGAGGAAGAGCTTTTTGGTGTCAAAATATCATATCTTAGTGCAATTGGGGCATTAATGTATCTTGTCATAATTCTCGATCAAATATAGCTTTCTCAGTAAGCTTATTAATAAGATTTACTTCTTCCCCAGAGACATTGGAAAGGTATTAAGCATCTATTCAGATACCTCCGAAGGACCATTAATATGGATTTATTTATTCAAATGAATCCAAGTTAGCATTAATTGGTTATACAGATGCATGCTATTTATCTAATCCACACAAAAGTCGACTTGAGACAAGCTACTTATTTACATATGGAGGTATAGCCACCTCACGACGTTCAAGAAACATGCTATGATTGCTACGTATTCAAGTCATACAGAGATAATAAACATTCATGAAGCAAGTCGAGAATGTGTTTGGTTGAGATCGATAACTCAACACATTTATGAAATATGTGGTCTTTCTTTGAATGGAAATATTGCAACAATATTGTATGAAGATAATGTTACATGTATATCTCAACCGAAAGAAGAATACATTAAAGGAGATAGAGCAAAACATATTCACCAAAATTCTTCTTCACTAGCTTTCTTCTTTTTCACGGTGAAATAGATATTCAACAAGTTCGTTCAAGTGATAATTTGGCGAATCTCTTTAGTAAGGCATTCCAACCTCAATATTTGAGAAGCCGATATTCAAGATCGGAATGTGTTATCTTAAAGAAATAGGAACTTCTAATTTAGGATATAGATTTGAAATTCATATTGGATTTTTTCAACTTTAATGGAAAAGAACTTTTTGAAGGCTCGGTTTGAGGGGGAGTGGGATATATGACTTATCCATAGGGGTGTACATGGACAGGATTGGTTCGGTTTTTATCAAAACCGAACCAAACCAACTATATCGGTTTGGATTGGTTCGGTTTTGTCGGGATTTTCGGGTTTTCGGATTTTTTTGTTATATGAATTCAATCTTACTTTGTTAATTATAGATATGTCTTTGATAAGTGAATATATGTTTATTAAATATGGAAAAAATTGACAAATATATGATCTATTAATATTCTATTGGGAGAATTTTTTTTAGTAACACATGAGAGTTATTTTCTTAGTCGTCTAACAATAATTTTTTGTTAATTTACGCGTTCAAGGTTAATACATGAGAGGATCCCAAATATTTCAACATATTCTAAAGAAAATTCACTATAGTCTTAAAAATATAAATAAAATTTATATATTTATATGAAGGTTTGGTTCGGATTTTTTTACTCAATACCAAACCAAGTCAAACCAAACCTAATCGGGTTTTTTAATCGGTTTGATTTGATTTTTCGATTTGCTGCGATTTTACGGTTCGGTTTGAACACCCCTACTTAACGAGACTATCACCTATTTTTGTTTCTACATTGAGTAAAAGGATATATGAAGTTAGTCTAAAAAAAGGGATATGTGAAGTTGCTTCCTTCCCCTATATATCTTTGTACTTATTTAGTAAATCTTTTAACATATATACAGGGCTTGAGCCAAAATTTATGGGTCCTATTTGTAAGCAGGAAGATTATTTTCAGTAAAAGGTATTGTCAATATTTAAAACATACTTAAACTAGTTCAGCGACAACAAACCATTACTCAAGCACAGAAACAAGTTCAGTGACAACCATACATTAAGAAAGTGAATGTATATTTATCTGCATCAACCCAAAAAAACTCGGGCAACTGTAACAAAAGAGTTGATTGAAGTCTGAAGAAAAGAAGTCTCAACTCCAAGTTGCTCACCATGGAGCTCCCAACCTTTCACTTCAAGCCTGTGTTCTCCTAACTTTCCAACCTATCGGAAAATCGAAAGTGAAAAAAACCCCATGCAGCAAAAGGGAAAACGCGCAGAGCACCTCAAAATGCCTCTCACTGTGAAAAGAGCAAATTCACAAGTCTGTCACCTAGACCCTGCCAATCATGAGAAGGGAATTTAAATCAAATGAATAGAAGAAAGATGAGGGAAGGGTCATACTCAGACAATTAACTTTAGCAGCAAAACAAATTACTATCAAATACTTGCAATGATTAAAAAACACTCAAGCAAAAATTACTTTCAAGCAACAAGATACAATCCCTTGGTCAAAGAAAAAATCGTATACAGCGGCGGATCTACGCGGTTATTTGTGGATGCTCAAGCACCCATTATCTTTGATAAAATTTAGTAAATTTGCATAGGCAATTATAAAAATATTTAGATAAATATTGAGTGAGCACCCACGACTTTAAAATCCTGAATCCACCATTGATCGTATAGGAATGAATACTGCACTTGGAGGTGAAAGGCAGGCTGCACGTAACATAGTCATCTATATGTTTGATCAGGCTGTTATGGAGATATAAATGCTACAGAATGTGGGGAAGAAGAAACCCGAATAATCACCAACCAGCTAAAGAATATAATCACTACCAATGTCAAATTAGGATGCTTTGCTGATTTCAACACAGGGCCCAGAAGCAATCTTATTTGTAGAGTTCCAACATTGTGAATCACATATTCCAGTGAATGAATCAGTTGTAAAAGTACTACTTTAGCATGACAAGAACTTGATATAATTTTTAATGACAGAGACATCCATATGACGCCAACCCTTAGGACCAGCTGCAACCTTCGAAACTCGGGGATAATGAGCCTGCCCCTCTACCCTTCCCCACCTAAAAATCCTGCTTAGTTTGCATGGCGCAGGGCTTAAACCTGTGACCTATGTCGCAAGTCCCTCAACTTTTGCCACTTGAACTAAGCCTGGGGACCATGACGAGAACTAGATATGATTGAACTAAATCCAAAATGAAAGCACTGGTCTTAGATTTCAAGGATCAGATGAAATAAGGAATTCGATCGCTTTTCCCAGAGAGAGGCGACTCGACCGTGTGAAGCGCATGCTTCAGCAGACAAATCGACAAAGCGACAGAAGCGATAAAGCGATCGCTTCTGTTAAACAATCGCAGCTGGGCCCTTTCAAAAAACAAAAAGAGATTGAGTCTGTTTGTAAATTATACAAAACAGGCCCCTAAGCTCGCTTCTGTAATTGCTCGACAAAACAGAGACCCCTTCTCTCTTCTTCATCGACAGAACTAGGGTTTCCAGTTAATTTTTCTTCTTCTCCTTTCTTCTTCTCATTTTTTTCTTTCTTCTTCTTGTTCCTGTCCAGTGACTGCTCTTTTTTTCTTTCTTTTTCCTTCTTTCTTCCTTCTTCTTCTTCTCTTCTCTTTTTCACTTTTCTTGTCCAGCGTCTGCACAGCTAGGGCAGGCACTGCTTTCTTTTTTTTTTCCCCTAATATTCTTCTTAATTTTAATATGTATGTAGTTTATAAAATTACTTATTATATATGTGTTATAATTTTCAGTTTATTTGATTAATTTTATATGTATTTCAGTTTAGAAAATTAATTATATATATTAAGAATTGCGCTTCACTTCAATGAAGCGTGTGCTTCGCTTTTGAAGCGAGGCGAGCCCCCGTCGCTTTTTTGCGCTTCTTGCTCTCAAAAACACTGGCTACCACTTCTGAGCTCTTAGAAATGGAATTGGAATATTTTACCACTATGAATTGCAGCCAAGGTATTAACGGAAGAGAGTCTCATATAGATAGAAAAGAAATACAACTATGCTTAAGTACTATTAAACAGCAACCATATCCTTTAGACGTAGCCTATTCAACATCTGCTAATTTAATTTCTTAAAATGAGAACTCTTAACATATGCCTCAAGATCCTAGAAGTACAACAAAAAGAAGGGGAAGTACAACTGCTCCTGTAAATTTTCAACCTCAGAGAAGAACCATTTCAAAGGCAGCTTTGCATCTATAGACTCCATAAGCAAAAAATATATCATCATCATCACAACAAAAATGTCTAGTTGGGATCTCCAATATGAATCCTCTACATCCATTCCACTCTATTAGGCCTCATTTCACTACGATACCCAGCCAAGCAGCTCAGGTAGTTCGGGCCTGTACGAAGGAGAAGCCCTGATGCACCAGTGAGGAGTTGTGAGCGGTTGGTGGTGGCTGGCTCGAGTCGAGGCAGAGGGAGGCCTAAGAAGTAGTGGGGAGAGATGATTAAGCAGGACATGGCAAGAATGCGGATTTCCCTGGAGGTCTAGTATCAGGGTTATAGGAGAGGGGCTTCTAGGTGGGGCTTGTTAGGGGCTAGGTGGGGTTTGGTAGGACTTTACATAGATGACTTGCGTATTGTATTGTGCCCCTAGGGTAGTTTCCGATCTATATTATTGCATGCTTTTAATTTATGGTCTATGTTAGATAATTATTGTTGCGATTTATGGTCTATGTTAGCTAATTATTCTGCTGGAGTTACTAATGCTCTTGTTTTTCTTTCCTTTCTTTTTCCTGAGCCAATGGTCGATTGGAAATAGTCTCTCTGCCTTTTAGGGTAGGGTTAAGAATTGTGTACGTACTATCCTCCCCAGACCCCACTTTGCGAGATTATACAGGGTAGTTATTGTTGTTGTTGTACCTAGCCAAGCAGCAACAAAAGAGCATAAGTTGAACTATTTGATATGATAAAACTACTTCAAAAGCTCCAAATTCTTAAAGGAAAAACAAATTTTACCTTTGTTCCACGATACAGTTACTATCTGGAGAGTCAAATGAGTTTTTCTTTGACCATGTTTTCTCAAATTCTTTTTTAATTTTTTTGAATTGTTAATTATTCTGACTTATAAACTTTATGTAGAACTACAGATGAACATTTTATGAACATTTTTTATTTTTTTATTTCAAAAAACTTTACGACTCATTTGAAAATTAGTTAGTTTAATGCTATTAATCGGGACTATGTCACATAAATTGATATGGTGAAAAAAGTTTGATCCTACATACCTCGGAGAGCCAGCATTCATATTCCTCCGAAGAATCCGACCCTCACTATTAGATTCACCCGATTCAATCAACTCCTTCAATCCCAAATTCCCTACTTTCTCCTCAACTTCCTCTTCCTCCTCTTCTTCCTCCTTCTTCTTCGTCGTCACCTTAACAGTAGTAACTCTTTCAAAATAATTCCCATAAATATACTCAGGCGTATACCCATTTTCCTCATCAAACAACATAATATGACCATGCCATTCCCATACCCGATAATCCGAACCGGGGTCCTCATGAAACCCGATACAAATATGATGCTCCCCAATCGTTACAGCCTGACCCGAATTGGGTTTTAAAGTTTCAATTTTCCCACTAAGGATAGTACGGATAATTTGTTTTTCAAGGCGGGATTCTTCCTTTGAGAGCTCAGATTTTGAAGAGGAACTAAAGTCTTGATCTTCTTCTTCTTCATCGTCATCGGAAGGGAGATTGTTGAAGAGAAGGTCTTCGAGGGATTGAGGTGAAAGAAAAGGCGGAGGGATTGAAGTTGAAGGAGGAGGACGAATTTGGAGTCGACCCATTAATGATTGGAGAAGGAGGTTGTCGAAATTGGGAGTTGTAGTATTGGGATTCATGTTTGTGGTGAAATGGATTGAAACTGCAAGGGTTTTAGAAGAGGTTTTGAATACAATTTTTCTTTTTGTGCTCTATGTGTAAATAAAAGTGGACCAGGTAGTGGGCTGACAAATATCTTTGGATTTCCCTTTGTTTTTTTTAGGAGAAAATTAAAAATAGCCATATTTATAACTGGTCATTCAAAAATAGCCTAGTTTTAAAAGTAATTAAAATTTAGCCACTTTTTATGTAAAAATAAATCTGAACTAAAACACTGTTCAAAATCCAAAAAATACGCTTGCATACTATACGGGAGTTCTAGCATAAGTATGCTTGAACTCCCGCATATTATACAGGAGTTTCAGGATAACTATGCTGGAACTCCCGTATAATATGCAGGAGTTCAAGTATAATTATGCTCGAACTCCCGCATAATATACCGGAGTTCCAGCAAGTATAAATGTCCAGTATAATATATTGAAGTTTTGAGCATCGGTGCTCCAGTCTCCCGTATATTATACAGGAGTCAGCAAAGTATACCGGTCTAGCATAATATGCTGAAGTTCGTACACAAATACACGAAATCCCATATATTATATGGGACCGACCTCTGTTACAACAAAATAATGGCTATATTTTATTAACTTGGTAAATGCTGGCTATATTTGATTAATTAGTGCAAAAACTGGCTATACCGTGCTATTTTAACTTGTTTTTTGGCTATTAAAATGGAAGATGCTGCGGCTATTTTGGGTCAAATGGTGGGTTTATACATGGGTCCTTTCGTATATGGGATAAAAGGATCTTGAAAGTTTTTTGTTTAACACTTCCACTTAAATCATAAATTCATATTACTAGATTTCCTTTTTTTTATAATAGCTTTTGAGGAATAATTTTTCTAGATGCATAAAGAGAGAAGCGCACTAAGTATTGAATGTTGTGGTCTAACTATCAAGGAAATTGATGAAATTACGTGAGATTAGTGATTAAATTTGATGTGAAATCATATATCTAAAATCTGATGAAAGGTGATTAATATAAGCAAGGTATACCTAAACTGAGTCGAACATCATGCGATTTATCAAAAGAAAAAGTATGCTAGCCAATAATAGACCATGCAACGAAGCTAGAATGTGGCTCCAATCAATGCTCTCAAGTCATCCTTATTTATTTCGAATCACGAGTGATAAGCGCCTACTTTATACGTCTTTTTATATTTGCATTATATCCTTTATTTCCTATAGAATAGGCTAATTGGGGTTTTCTCTCACATCTATCTATTCATTTGGATTTATCAACAAATCTATATTACTCAGCATAATCACAGTTGATGAGAAGCTGCTCAATGGTAGCTTGTAGCAACTTAGGTCTAGTTATGTTCCTAAAAATGATGTCTCGGCTACTTAGTCTGCGCACTTACCCCCTTAAAAGGAGGAAAAAAACACTAATCAGAGTAACAATATGCGCACTTATGCGGCATAATAACAAATAATATTTTAATACTTAAGGTAAGCGATATGTTCAGGAATTGGAGTGAAGAATAATTGACTTATCCACGATGCCATCCTCAAACCTCTTATTCCTTGATATTAATACGATCTTGTTCCCCTCCTTGATATAAATACTTTGTTCCTTTTATTTCTCGATTTGGACATATACTAGTCATGTTAACACGCACAATATACTCACATAAAGAATATAATGTACGTATATTTGCTATATTTCACGTTCAAGAAGCAATTGAATTATCTTCGGATCACGGGTGACAAGTTCCCACTTCACACGTCTTTTTGTATTTGCATCGAGTCCTATATTTCTATATTCCATATAGAATTAACAAACCAAGATCTTTCTTTTAATTCTATCGATCATCTTGGATTTATACAAAAAGTTTATATTACCGGGTATAACCACAGCCGATGAGAATCTACTCCATGGTAGACCTAAGCACATAGTGACATTTTCTACTTTCTCCAAGTCCATGGTTGCTTTTAAGGTACAATTTTGAAACATTACTCATGTTTTTTCTTTCTCAATTCTATTTATTGTGATATAATGGTAGTATAATTGCAACACCTTATGCATTTCAATCAAACAACTCTAGGATCCAGAATTTTAAAGTGATGGGTGCTCACCGATAAAAAATTGAAAAGAAGAGGGAAAAAATTTAGTTATGGTGCTCACTCTATATTTATTTAACTATTTTTTTAATTGCCTATGCAAATTTACTAAATTCGGTTAAAAGTAATGGGTGCTCAAGCACTCATAAGTATCTATGTACATCTGCCACTGTGCACATTTTATATGTAATTTTATATTTACAATATTTGGTATTTTTATTTTTATATAGAATTGGCAAATGAAAGACTTCCTCTAAAATTTTATCCATCCTCTTGGATTTATCAAAAGGTCTAAATCACTCTGTATAACCAGAGTCTATAAGAAGCTACACCATTGCCATCCTTAATACATAGTAACATTTCCTGCTTTCTTCAAGGCCAGGTAGCTTTCAATGTCAAATTTTACAGCACTACTCTAGTTTTTCTTTCACAATTCCACTCTGTTATTTTATGATGGTAATATATTATTATTGTAACGACTTACACACTTCAATTAAATGATTATTATATATTGCATCTGCATCACCACAACCTTAAATCTTGCAATTTTTGTAGAACTGTGTGTGGCATATTATGTGTAGTGTGTCTTGATAACCATCAAGATGACACCAGTAAAATGTAAAGCCTATGCTCTTAAAATTATCACTTTAGCATCTTAGATATCCAGTTATGTTCTTAAAGGTGACGTCTTGGGCTATGAAACTGTCCACTCACCCCTTAAAGAAGAAACACAAATAATAATGTGTCAATGATACCATTAATGGTGCAACGTGAATTAAAAGAATACTTGTATGGTCAATATGAGTTATCTAATCATGAACATGAGTAAAAAGTAATTGATTTACTCATGATACAGTGTTACGTCCCAATCTCACATGTTGCTCTTATTCCTCGATACTAGTGTGAACTTGTCCAACCCTTACTTGATAAGAACTTTATTCTTTATTCATTTTTTGATTTTGAAATATTCCTTGTAGGTTCCTTCTTTTATAGACGTAGATCTGCCAAGAATTTAGGCATTATTGTTGTATAGTCCCCCTCATTCTTTTGTGCTACTATTGCATTAGTAGGTTGTGTAATTTGTTGGTATCTTTCATAGCATAAAATGGCTAACCAAATGACCATAGCAATGGTGAACATCATGATGCAGCTGGTAGTCTTAGGTTATGAAGACTGCCCCCTCACCCTTAAAAGGATAAAACGAAACACTAATCAAA
The DNA here is from genome assembly GCA_032618575.1 of Nicotiana noctiflora. Taxonomy (NCBI): domain Eukaryota; kingdom Viridiplantae; phylum Streptophyta; class Magnoliopsida; order Solanales; family Solanaceae; genus Nicotiana; species Nicotiana noctiflora. Next base: position 9,252 of record JASVEL010002973.1, read on the forward strand.
TCGATGATTCTAGTGGTGCAACGAAGCAACAATGAATATTTGTATGGTTAAGATGAGTGATCTGAGCAGGAATTTGAGTAAAGAACAATTGACTTATGCGTGTTAGTAACATTATGTGCCGATGCCACCCTCATTGCTCTTACTTCCGCATAATAATACTATATACGTTCCTTCTCTGATGAGAACTATGTTCGTTTTCATTCCTCAATTTGGATATATACTAATTTTATGTCCGTCATCACGTGTATCATACGTGCATAAAGAAAATAATACACGTATACTGAATATGTATTTTACGTTCGAGAAGAAATGAAACTTTTTTTGGATTACGAGTGACAAGTGTTCATTTCTCATGTAATTTTAATTTACCTCGTCTTAAATTTTAATTTTTCATATAGAAAGGGTGAACAAAGGCTTTTCTCTCAAATTGTATCCATCATCTTGGATTTATCAAAATATTTATATCACTCTACAAAATCAAAGACGATGAGAAGCTACCTATGGCTATCCTACTTAGTGTGATCTTGTTCAACCCTTTTGACATATTCTTTGTAGGTTCCTTCTTTTATATTGATGTAAAGTTGCCAAGACTTTAGCCATTATTCGTGTATACTCCCCCATCCTTGTTGTGCTATTATTGCATTTGAAGGTCGTGTAATTTGTTGGTATCATTCATAGCATCAAATGACGGACCAAACCATAGCAGTAGTGAATCTTATGATGAAACTAGTAGTCTTGGGCTATGAAGGCTTCCTACTTATCCCTTAAAGGAGAAAAATGAACACTAATCAAATCAATGATTCTAGTGGTGCAACATAGCAAGTAGCAAAAAACAATATCTGTATGATTAAGGTGAATGATCTGAGTAGGAATTGGAGTAAAGAATAATTGATTTATGCGCGTTGGTATTATTATGTCCCGATGTCGTCCCCATAGCTATTACTCCTGCATATTGGTCACATCTATTTTCGAGAACTAATTTGGATTTATGTCGGGGAACCCGACTACAGAGGCTACTCGACTTGTCAGGAGTTTGATGGAGCAATATAGAGAGAGCAAGAGGAACATGCATATGGTGTTCATCGACTTAGAGAAGACATACGATGCAATCCTAAGAGAGATTTATTGGAGGTGTTTGGAGGCTAAAGGTGTACATGTTGCCTACATTAGGGTGATTAAGGACATGTGTGATGGAGAAAAGACCTGAGTGAGGACGGTGGGAGGGGACTGTGACCATTTTCCGGTCATGATGGGGCTGCACGAAGGGTCGGCACTCAGCCCTTTTTTTGTTTGCCCTAAGGATAGATGTTCTGACGTGCCACATCCAAGAGGATGTGACGTGGTGAATGTTATTTCCAGATGATATTATATTGATTGGAGAGATGCGAGGCGGTGTGAATGCGAGATTAGAGGTATGGAGGCAGACCTTGGAGTCTAAAGGTTTGAAGCTGAGTAGGACCAAGACAGAATACTTGGAGTGTAAGTTCAATAGTGTGACTCAGGGAGAGAAGGGGATGTGAGGCTAGATTCATAAGTATATCCCTAGGAGAGGGAGGTTTAAGACCTTGGGTCTGTTATTCAGGGGGTGGGGAGATTGGTGAAGATAGTGTTGTGAAGAGTATGAAGCGAGGAAACGCGACGACCCCCATTTCACTTAAAGCGAGAAGCAAAAAACAAAGTTCTCGCTTTTTTTTTAAGTGAAACAAAAAAAAATTTAGAAAAATATTAAAATAAATTTTGTTAAGAGGAAAGGGAGTATACCATTTTGTTAAAGACTGGCAGAATAAAACCAGTGAAAGAAGAACTGGGCAACATTTCAATGAAGAGGAGAAGAACGAGAAAGAAGAATCGAAGGGAAAAAAATTCACCGGCATTTCGCTGCTATTTGGACACTGAAACAGTGAAAGAAGAAAAAGAAGAAGAAGAAGAAGTAGAAAAAGGAATAAGGAGGAGGAAGAAGAAATATAAATCACATACATGTTGTTGTTGGTCATATTTTAAGTTGAAAAGTGTATAAGACTTGGAACCCTAGTTGCCTCTTTCTCTCTGTTGCTGTTGGTCGTATGTATTAATAATAGAACGCTTTTCTTTTTTAATTAAATAGGTTGGAAGGTGTTTAAAATAGAGAAGCACTTGCTTTGGCCACATTGCTTGTCGCTTCTTGCTTTTCTATATGAAGCACACACTTTTGCCTACCCGAGTCGCTTCATATAGCATAAGCGGTCATAGGATCGCCTCGCTTCGCTTCTCACTTTAAGTGAGGAAGCGGCCACTTTTCTCAACACGGGGTGAATATGTCACACATTTTATTGGAGCAGGATAGATGAAATAGAGACTCACTTCTCGTGTTTTGTGTAACAAGAATGTGACACCAAAACTTAAAGGTAAGTTCTACAGAGCGATGGTCAGATCGACTATGTTGTATGGAGCTGAGTGTTGGCCTGTCAAGATCACACATGTCCAGAAGATGAAGGTAGCAGAGATGAGGATGTTGATATAGATGTGCGGGTACACCAGGTTAGATAGGATTATGAATGAGGCTATTCGCGATAAGGTGGGTGTGACCCCCATTGAGTACAAGATGCGGAAAGCAAGGCTTAGGTGGTTTGGACATATGAGGAGAAGGAGCATAGATACCCCGGTGAGTAGGTGCGGGAGATTGACATTGGAGGGCATACAAAAAGGTAGAAGTAGGCCGAAGAAGTGGGAATATGTGATTAGGCAAGACATGATGCAACTTCAGCTCACCAAGGACATGACATTTGATAGAAAGGTATGGAGGTCAAGGATTAGGATAGAAAGGTAGGTGGTATATTATTCATACCAGTAGGATTAGCACGCACTCTCGCATTCTGTTGGCGGTAGGTTTCTATGACTACTCGTCATTTTCTATCATTTTGATCATCTTATTATCGTGTTGTTTTATGTTGTTTTTCATGGCTCTTTGGTGTTTTATTTTCTTGTCTATCTTTTAATTAATGTGGTGCTTATGTTATTCTGAGCTGAGAGTAAGGCTGGCAAACAGTCTGGGCCCGATCTCAAACGGGCTTCGCACGCCAGGCTTAAACGGTTCGGGCTCAAACAGACTCGGTCTTCGTTTATCGCGCTTAAACGAGCTCTGACTTCATGGGATTTTGAATATTTTTTTTAATCTAAGCTAATTCGTTCAGACTACACGCCGCAGTATTATATATATATGACATATATATATATATATATATATATATATATATATAATATATATATATATATATATATATATATATATATATATATATATATATATATATATATATATATATATATATATATATATATTCTAAAAAATATTATCTAATGTGTTTTCCTGTAAATTATACTATATAATTTTGACTTAAAATTTTTTAATTAAAATTTAAAACATAAAGTATTGTAAAAAATTATTCAAAGGAATGCATTGTAATTTTTATTATTATAACATTATGAAAATATGACGCAATCTTTCTTAGCTTCCACCCCCTCGCCCCAATGGAATGAGAACAACCAAGGTGCTAATACCGCCATTGAGAATAAAAAAAAAAACTAATCAAGATGTTCCAAAATTGAAGTTACATATTAATTTTACATGGTATCTCTTTTAAATTTCATAAATCCATCAAGGTTCAGAAGTATTTTCATTGGTGATGGTGGAAAAGAAGCTTGTTCATCACCGCTTCACGGCGAAGCTGCTTCCTCTACAATTTCAACTAGTATTTCTTCGTAACATTCGTCTATCTGTGGTTGTGATTTAGCAAGTCCAAAATTTCTTCGTTCTGAACTGATCCAATCTCTGAAAAGTACTGATTTTTCCATGCTCCTCATAGACTCTCTATAATCACTGAGTTGTAGTCATGCTTGACTAAAAATGCTCTGCGATGCCACTATTAAAGCTTGAATGATTAAAATATCTCGGCCATCCTTGAAAGGATCGGAAAGTGTTTTTTTTGCCCTTCCACCATTCCAAAAAATTAAAGGAGCCGTCGCAATTCTCCTTCTCAAGTCCTTGTGACAAATAAACTTCAAGCTCATTTAGTTGTGAACAATCACTAGTGGTACAACCTTGAGAACCCTTGAACTCGGTCCAAGAAGTAAGTGATATTACTCATGCAGTTCTTTTAGATGATTGGGAACTTGAAGAAGAAGGAGTTGGAATATCTAGTCTAGCACTATATAGTGCAATTTGATAAGCACTATAAATAGTTAGAACGTTTATTTTAATTGAGGCTTGTGCATCCGAAAGTGTAGAGAACTCCTTAGGTATAAGTGCTAAACTATTATAAATATATCGATATCAATATTGAGGACCACCGAATTTTGTAGTAGGATTTAACAAGGCAGAATACCATAAACACGGGAAATAGGAAAAAAATATTTTTTAAATTTCTTTCTCATAGAACCAACAACTACTTCATAAATTTTCCCACCCTCTGTAAACGAGCAAACAAATTTGCAAGATCTGCAAGATAAAATAAACAGTTCGATAATATTATCCAGAAAATTTATTTATAGCAAGATGAAAGGTTTCAAAAAATTTTACAAACATTTTAATATTTGTCCAATCCGCATTTGTAAGGTGCTCTGTAATTCCATCTAGTTGGACATGGTTTAGGAACATTTATTTTTTTTAGACCAAATTTATCGCATCTTTTAAAATATTCTCTAATTCTACTTCTAAGATTTGAATAAAAACCCCAATTAAGAACCATTTTAACCTTGTCCATTTCAACATTTAAAATTTTCATACAATCACCCACATTTAAATAGTAAATATGACAAATTATATCTAACATGAAAAATGTTACTAAATACAGGATTTGGTGTAGTGGTAAGCAAGGCTACATCATTAGTGTTACTAGAAGCATTATCCATTGAAATTGACATTGTTTTTATCACTAATGTAAAAATATCTATACATATCCATAACCGTTTTAGAAATAAACTGCTTTGTGTGATGTGAATTAATTATTCTCTAAGCAATAATGCGCTTTTGCATTATCCACTCCTCATCAATCCAATGACTTGTAACAGTAAGATAATCGCAGTCATTACCATTTCTACCAATATCAGTAGTAATAGCAACATAAAAATTAATATGAGTAAATAAATAGCGCAAATATTATTCATATTCGTGTTTATATTGATAAGGCGAAATATATAAAGGGCCCCTTTAAGTTGTGACCAATGATCAGCTGAACACTTCAGTTTTCCAAATGTCCAGCTAGACACTTCCATGTGATATATATGTATGTCTTTTAAATACATGTAGCTGATGTGGCATATGTGTGATACCTACCAAATTTTGAGCGCCTGAACTCATTTCAGCCTATTTTTGTTTTCCTTGAAAAAGAAATATTTTTTAAATTTGGTCCACTTTACAGTCACCTCCATTACCGACCACCATTCGCGACAGCTTCTTATATGCCACGCCACCATTCTTCCATAATCCTCTTCACCGCCAGGTTGCCACCAACTTTGTCACCCTCATCTCCACCATAAAGAACACAACGTTCTCCACTCTCTCATCCTCATCTCCACCAATTAAATTGCAGCATCCCCTTACTGATAATAATATCTTTCTTCCAATTGAAAAATATAAACAACAATCAATTACTTGAATCAGCGAAACAATAATTTTAAGGAAAAGATTACATACAAAAAGAAAATAATAAATTAAAGAAAAAAAAGTGATACATGTCCTAATTATGAGAAATATGAAATAGAGAGGATTAAAGATTCCAATACAATTGAATCTTTCAAATGGGTTAGTTTGGGCAGAAGGCGGGTTTGAGTTTATCTTATTTTTATTTTTTAGTTTATTGAATTTCTTTTTAAATTGTTGTTTACCATTTTAATTCAATACTACACGTGTTATTATTATCTTCTTGGTTCATTTATCACGTAATTGGCGGTTGCATTTCACGCATGTGATCTGTTGAACGAAGATATCCAAATGACACACACACACACACTATATATATATATAGTAGAACTGTGTGGCTGGACGTTGGGGAAGTGGAGATGTTCAGTTGATCGTTGGTGAAAACTTAACTAGACCCTTTATATATTTCGCCTATTTATATATATCGCTCTTTACGGTTGTGCGAGGCCATCCTTTATATGTAGAATTAAACTCTCTGAAAATATAATGCACAAAGTGGAGGTTAGACAGAAAATTATAGGGTAAGCACAAAATAGTAATTATTTTTGCCAATTCTTCCCAATTTTTTCTTGGGTCGTAATATAAAATACCAATGATAACAGTATAATTCTTGATTGAAATTGATTTGATCCAGTACTAGGGTCATGCTGATTAGTTGGACTTGTTACCCCCCTCCCCCGTAACTACAACTTTCGTTTGATTATATTTAACTTTATCTTGAGGGTGAATCATTATGTGTCTTCTCAAACTCCTTCTCCCCCCAACCCCGCTCAACATAAAGGCTAACTCTTTGCCACAAGTTTTACACTTAGCTTTATTTTTCTCTCTTATTTGAATAAATAATGACCAAACAAGAGGTGTTTCAGTCTGTATAGAAGGTTATCTAGAAAAAGTAGGGGTAGTAATAGGGGGTGAACATGGTCATCATTTGAAATAGTTGGGTTAACTTGAGTAACAAGACTAATGGGTGTATCATCATCCGATTGCATTTCATCTAAATCTATTTCCTCCTCATGTTCTTCATCCATAGTTGGATTACCATAAAGGTTATTCATATATTCATCATCTAAGCGTTCACCACACCTAACATTATGCACATATTGGCTCTCCGTAAATTGTAATAAAGTATTATCACTATCAAGAATAGGAGCAGGTGGACGGCGGTATGCGGTTTGGGTAGGGGAGACTGGGAATTAGAGGAGGAATAGATTCGCCATTAGATTTACCACTCTTGAATTTTCCCAAATTTTTACTAAACATTTTTTAAAGGAATATTCCATCTTAATTATAATTATACAAAGTAATTAAATAAATAAATAAAAATATAATATTAAAACTGAAGAGTTAGAACAAGCTTACCGATTTGACGAACAACTTATTGAAATAAATTATTCTTGAAGACTTGAATGCTTCAATTCACCAACTTCATAATTTTTCACATAACTTATAACAACAAAGTACCAATTTTAGAAGAAAGTTTCAGAGAGTGAGAGAAATTAATGATTTGGTGAAGAAAAATAAAAGAATGAGGGAGTATTTATAGATAAAAATAGGAAAAACTGTAATTATAAAAAGTTTGGGGTTAAAACAAAGTTGGGTTAAATGGCTATTTTATAAATAGCCAACGGTTATTTTAGTAGCCATAACGGCTATTTCTTAAATAACCTACGGTAAGATTTTTAAAGGAATTTTTACCTACCTATACCATATATGAAACCTTATTACCCTCAATGTTTAAGGTTTGTGTTTATTGCATTTAAGCATACCAAATTACCATTTATATACCATAATTCAAATTAGGGGTATAATTAAGGGTCCGTTTGTATTAGTCATAATTATAGGACTGTATCTTCCCACTTTCTCTTTCCTTTAATCTCAAATGTTCACAAAACTCACAAAACTCACGATGCTCCTATGCTTCCTCTCGTTGATCATCCCCAACTGCCCACTACCGTCGAAGAATATCATATTTTCGGATTCACAAGAAAATATTAAATTCTTTGATCGAACAACTTGAATTCCCACTGAAAATAATAATGGCAGAGAGTTCGAAATTCTTTGACCTCTTTTTTTTTGGGCAATGGTTGAAGGTTACTGGTTAACACAGTTGATTGAAATTCGAAGAAAAAGAAGAAGAAGACATATTTCCAGAATTTGTAGATATTTTGTAGTCAAATTAGAAAAATTATAGACTATTGTTTGCAGAAGATTTTGTAGAAACTTTAGTCATTTTGGATTTGTGAAAACAGAAAATAATGCATCTACCATCAGAATACAAATAATCTATAATTTATCTACAAGATATCTACAAAATAGATACATTGAATTTTAATATCCAAATTCTCATTTCAATTGTAGCATAATTGACATTTTCGACATAATTGTAGAAGATTTATAGAAGTTTTAGTCTTCCCAATCTACAATTCATCTATAATTTATCTATAATTTATCTACAATATATCTACAATTCTTCTTCTTCTTCTTCGAGTATGAATCTGAAATTCAGTCAAAACCAAGTCTAATCTTCACCAAAACCACTCAAAATTAAGATATAATCTCCTAAACATATTACGAATTATTTACAACAATACCCAGTCCTAACAAATAATGATTTTTGAAAACCCAAATTTGAATTCAAAGCTTTCAAGCTTTTTAATAGCTATCAATGGTTGGAAAATATATGGAAGAACAGATTTTTTCAACTTTGAGTTGTTGAAACTTGAAAATTTGAATTGTTCATTTTTTTCTCGAGAATTTGAATTGTAGTTCTAGAGAAAAATAGTAGATGAGAAATCTCCTTTCCCTTTTTAAAAATTGAATTTAATATAGAATCAATTAACACAAAGATTCTCTCATTAATTTTAGCCCGTTTTTTAGGGAATAATCTGCCCTTTTAATGCTTAATAATCGAATGGTACAAAATTTGTAGGTAAAACGTGGACTGGGCGGGTAAATCACAAACTATGCATATTTAGGGTAATAAGATTTCATATATGATATAGGTAGGTAAAAATCAAAACAACAACAACAACAACAACAACCCAGTATAATCCCACTTAGTGGGGTCTGGGGAGGGTAGTGTGTACGCAGACCTTACCCCTACCCTAGGTAGAGAGGCTGTTTCCAAATAGACCCCCGGCATCCTTCCCTCCAAGAACTTCCCACCTTGCTCTTGGGGAGACTCGAACTCACAACCTCTCGGTTGGAAGTGGGGGTTGCTTACCATCAGAGCAACCCCTCTTGTCTTAGGTAGGTAAAAATCCCATTTAAAAAAAAAAAATTTAGTCGTTGGGCCCGTTTGAACCGGCCCACTTAGGAGCCAATCCCGGGCCCAAACGATCCTAGTCCTAATGGGCAACTTATTTGAACCGGCCCACATGGGCCTCAAACCCCTAGTCCCAGGCTTAAACAGGTAGGCTCGTTTAGGCTCACTACCTCTATGGGCTCCCTGGTCTAACTGGCCCACTTGCTACTCTTAGCCGAGAGTCTATTGGAAACAACCTTTTTAGTTTTACAAGGTAAGGGTATATTTGCGTACACATTATCATTTCCGGATCTCACGAAGTGGGATAATACTGAGTATATTGTTATTGTTAAGATAATACCGGGTATGTTATGTTATTGTTGATTTGAAGCTTGATTGCATATTATACTAAAAAATTAACAAGGAAAAGAGCTTTGAGTTTACCGTACTAAATATGTTTCTATTAGTTTACGTGTTGGGAAGTATAACGTTTAGTCTGAAAATACTTCATATCCATTAAGACACTGTTTTCTTTTAATATTAGAATAGGAAGAAATTGAACCCGTGATAGCATATACAGTGGGTAAAGATTGTATCTTCTATCTTTTTTTTAGACCTAATTATTGGGGGTAAGATTGTAGCTTTATAAAGTTTCTTTTTGCAGCAATAAAGATCATATTGGACGGAATTTAGTATGATAGCCTTGGGTTTAATATAACTCGGGCTAGGGCCAACATGGTAATTTTTCTTACATCTACCCCTCCCGGAGTCCAGGTGTCATATGCGCCCCCAAAATAAAAGGCTTGAATACTAGAAGACTTCTGTTCCTACAAGAGAAACATATTAGGAAAAATAATTGAGGAAAATAAAAGCACAAATTAGAACTAGTTTTAATACAAGCTTAAGAGTTACATGGAACAGTACATCATTGAAACTCAATTGTCAAAATTGAATAAGATAGGTGCTCGAGTTCAAAAGTTCCACCTTCTCTTACAAAAATTCCAAACCATTTAATACATTTAGATGATTCCAATTTTGTTCGCCACATCCAAAGCATCATAGTCAGGTGTCAACCTCACATACGCCTTCTTCGTTCCATCAGGCCTGAACCAAGATAAGACACAGCCAGCAGCTTAGATAAGATGGCAAGAAGTTGCATGAAACATTAAACGTTATACAAATGGTGAACAATAAGGAACAACAACTTGATGTTTTGCCAGAATTGCAGTGGTAGGACTAAGTTTACTTCATTCAGAGCATATTATCTTCACTATTTAAAAGTGAGAATGTTTAAAATAGTGGTGCAACACACAAGTACTTCAAGTAAGTCCGAAAAAAACTACTTCATATAAGTACTGGCTCAACGTAAATTAGAATAAACCTTCATACATAGGCTAACCAGCATAAAACTAGGAAGTTTATAATGCAACTACAGAGATATCAAAATGTTAAAGCAAACATATGACCACTAAGACTACATATGTCCGTCTTCTTGAGGTTGTTTTAGCAGATGATAATGAGGAAAATTTTTAACGCCCAAATTACCACAGAATTAACCTTAACACATAATGCTCGGAAATTATTCGACAGTGCATCAATGCCCTTATCTGGAAAACATCAGTAATGCTGGATAAAAAATGATGTGCAGCTATCTCCTCCGTCAAAGAAATCAAGAGAGCTAAAAGTGCCTATAAACCAAGCCAAAACACAAATAGGAAAATAAGCAAAGCTGTTACCTGATCAAGGTATTGACTTTCTTTGTCTGGATATCATACATTTTCTTCACTGCATCCTTAATCTTCTTTTTGTCAGCCTTGATGTCAACAATAAAAACAAGTGTATTATTGTCCTCAATCTTCTTCATTGCAGATTCAGTGGTGAGAGGATACATAAGAATCGCATACTGATCAAGTTTGTTCCTTCCAGGTGCACTAATCCGGGGATACTTGGGATTTCTATCCTTCTTCAATGTCTTAGGCCGATGAAATGTGACTTTTGTTCGTATCTTTGTTGACTTCTTCTTAAAGGTTGATCCTGATTTCACAGCCTTGGCTGCCTTGACTGCTTGGGCTTTGGGGTCACCTTTTTTTGCCACATCTGCTACATAAGGAAGCCACACTAAGTAAAAGATCAAGTCATCTACTAGCAGGAATATATGCCACAGAAATTCATTTGATATCTTCCTATTATAGAGCATATCGACTTCGATTTCTGAACAACCCACATCACTTTTGTTTCAATTCAAACACTAGATTCCAGGTAAGAAAACAGTACTAGTAAAAGTAAGATATAAAACAAACACTAGATTTTCCAATCAAACCAAAAGAGTAAAACCATTACTCTTAGCCCTCATGATTATCAATATAAGTACCAAGCCATTAGCCTTTCTAGTTAAAAATTGGAACCACTAAGGTCTGAGCATACGCCCCAAGAGAAAAGAAACTTAATATATAGAAATCATGACTTCACATTGCCATCCACCCAAACCTTGATTGGCAGAGTTACTAATATTTGAGCTGGTGGGAGGTACCAAGTTGTCCGTGGATGCACATGCCAGCTAGCCTAGACACCACCGTAGTCTAAAAGATCCTTAAATCCACAAGCAAATCGAGGATTTAAGCTTTATGAGTTCAACCTTTAAGATTCTTAGCATTGAACCCATTGTATTTTTAACAATATGGGTTCATGTCTGCTACTTGTTGCAGTTTTAGTGGATTTTTACATAAATTTGTGCTCCCATCGATAGTATTGGTTTAGATGAACTGGGTACCAGTACTCTGCATTCGCCTCTGTTTAAATCAACACATACCGGAATTGCTGGAAGATTTCAAGCTACAACTATCTCCAAACACCCATTTAATAATGCGGTAAACTCCAAAAGAGCCTTCTTATCAACAAAATTGTTCACACCTATAAGTTAATCTACATCCTACTTCACCTTAAAATGTATCTAAAAACTAGATATTCTGTCATTTAATAATAATAAAAAGCCTCATTAGAAATGCCCCAAGCTTCTGAGGCAAAAAGCGAATACTTTTCAAGCATCCAATAACACGATAACCTTCTTACTGAGCACATTCTTAAAATATATCCCTAGTTGGAGTAATAATTAGAAATTAAATGAAAAAAAAATGTAGATTCAAATATGTACCTTTAGCTGGAGCCATGGGAGACAGTTCTAAAACCCTATACTGCAAACCTCAGAGAAGCTCCCGCTGTACCGCTAGGGTTTTCTCATTGAAGACGATGAAGAATTATTTATATTGGGGCCTTGACTAGCAGAGTCCGGCTTATTCGGGCCGTTGCTTTGAGGCCTATATATACGGGCTTTAGTGACTCAAACTGAGGATTTTTTCCTTGTAATACTATAATAACTATATTACCAAATTTCTCTAGGTTTAGTATTTTTCCCCAAATATCGTACTTTCTTTAATAATGTTTATACAATTAGAATATTATCTTTCAAGCGCGTATGTTTTATTTAAATACTACCGTAACAAATGCCTTCAAATACGAGCGAATTATCCAGGATTTATTTACTTTAAAACCCCTCAATCTTCGCTCATAATCTACATCTCTTTTTTTTTCTTATCATAAACGGAGCTGCATAAAATCTGAATAGAATAGATTAAATCAGTCTTTTGCTGCATCTAATGAACAAAATTAGTCCGGAGAAGAAAAATCTCTGCCACTGTGATACAATTTTGAAGTTTGACGTCGAGTCTAATTCAATGCCTGGTAGAGATTCAAATAGCGACTATGACAATCATGCTTCAACACTCAGACCGATGGGATATTACTGGCCGATATGTAGATTTCAATGTCGACGGAGTTGTAATCAACATAGAGTCAAGCTACGATGAGTTAATTTCAATAATTGCTCGGCAATTATCTATAGATACCTCTGTCAAAATAGTGGATATCAAATATATAATCAATGACAGGTGCCCCCCCCCCCCAATGAAAATTCATAATGATATGGACTTTAATGACTCAAACCGGGGAAAAAGAAATTTATCTAGTTATACTATATTAGAAATTTATTTATCAATGTTTTGTAATTTTTAATAAGTATCTAGATTTTTTTTACAAATTATGTAGATTACTCCTTAAAAGGCTCTCACCCCATTATTAGTCTTTCAATTATATCCTTTCATTTTTTTTTTCCTCTCATCTTCTCTCTCCTTTTTTTTACAACAAAATTCCTTAATCTACGCTCAGAATCTCCATCTTCTCTCTTCCCACCATTGTCGATAATTTTATATTATTAAATTATCAATTGCATCGTTTTGGCTGGGAGAACGGACAACACTGAAAATAAAAAAATATTCAGGAATTGTATGATAAATATATCATAATTGTATTTAAATTGTATCATATACATCAATACGTAAAACGTAATTGTACCGAACTTGTATCACAATTGTATATCACTTGTAGATGGTACTAATATTCAAAATAATACCTGACGCAATACAAATAAATTAATATATTATTATCATATATTTGTGATACAAATTATGGAATTCGTCACGATCAAACAACTACTCATAATTCAAATACAAATTTGATACAATCGTGAAAGAATTTTTACACAATTCTGATATAATTATGATACAACTTAAAACTGACTCTAAACTTAAACTGATATAGTATCGTATTATACTTGTATTAGTATTCTATCATGTATTCTTTTGGGTACAAATTGTGAAATAATTGTAAATTATGATACAATTTAAAACATCCACCTAGAACCAACTCTAAACCTAAAAAAAATTAATATTATATTTTAATAGTATTGTATTATATCAGAATTGTCTTAGGTATTGATGTATCAAATACAACTCAGATACAATTTTGATACCTTTATCATACAACCGTAATACAATTCCAAAACTTCTTCTTCCTCGAGTTTCATTATAAAATTCAACATATAACCAAACTTTTATGTAGAGTGAATCTTCCCTACAACTTTGTTGTAGAAAAAATCTTCGAATTTTTTTCGTATTGTATAAATAAGAAAGAGATTTTGGACGATTAAAAAGAGAAATTATATATCAACGGCTTTGAAAGAGGAAAGAATCTACAATTTTGGGGGGCTAACAGTGGAACAAGAGTGAGTAAGAGAGATTTTTGGGCTAGAAAGATTATGGGTATCAATGGATTTCTTATTCTGCCTAAGAACAAAAAGAGGTGATGATTTTGGGGATCAGTGGTTTCTTATGGTAATAATTTTGGGTAAGTACAAAGAGATGTGATGACTTTAGGCAAGTACAAAGGCATATATAGTTTTCCTTGAAAAAAGGAAGAGTATCTTAAATGTAGGGGATTATGTGTAACTGATACCCAATATTAATGTATGTGTCGTTTCCTCCTTTTTATGATTTTGTATAAAATTACTAAATATAGGTATATAAAGTAATGAATAAGGAACATAAATAAAGGTAGTAAATAGGTTTCTATTATAGTATAGTTAGATAAAAATTCCATTTTTTCTTAGTAATACTATAATAAAGACTATATTTAGTATTTTCCCCTAAATACCGTACTTTCTTTAATAATTTTTATACAATTAGTATATTATCTTTTCAAGCCCGTACATTTTAAATACTACCGTAACAAACGCCTTCGGATACGAACGAGTTATCTGGGATTCGTCTACCTCAAAACCTCTCAATTTCCGCCCATAATCTCTATAAAGATGACCTTCAAAAGGGTTTAAGCCAGTAGCGATTTGTGGGCTCAAGTTCTATAAAGACGAATTTTATTAAGGTAACAAATGAGCAACAAGAGATGAAAAATACATGTGAAAAGTATCAGGCGGAGTTTTAAACTTCTCAAGAGTCAGGCAGAGGAAGCATATGCCAAGCAGTTGATTGAAGAAGTGAGTTTGCCCAAAGTGGGAGAGCAACAAAGCTGCGTAAGGCTTGGTAATAAGAAAACTATGCACCTTAGGGGAGTCTGGAACGACTTGAAAATATTGGTTCTTGGGTATTAGAATTTTCGAATCTAATTTGAAGTGGGGATTTTAGCGACGGGCAATGGAAGTCGGTAGAATAATTCGAAGCATAGTGTTGTTATGCGGTAAGAGATTGTATATGACGGAAATGAGTTGCTTGAAGTGAAGAAAGATGAGCATGACTTTGAAGCGAAAGGATGTTGTCGCACATTTATTGGGTATCCACGAGGGATGAATGGACTCGTGCAGCTGGAGAGTGAGCTCGAACCTAGGATGGATTATTGATGTTGTAGTGGTGGTACCCCATGCAACAGTATTAGAAGATGTCATGGAGTGATTTCGACATGTGGTGTATTCCGGTGAGCAGGTTAGTAGTCGCATGGTAGTCAAGGCTTCTGGGAAGAGTTCTTCTGGATATGCAGCAAATGGAATTGTTGTGTGAATGATGTTAATGATTTAGAGTATCAATCGAGTTTCTACAATGAGATATCGAGAATTCCAGCTATTGTTGGTGCGATGGTGGATGATGATTCAGAATATGAGAGATGGGGATTTACATGAGAATTCCGAGAATTTGCGGAAGATGATTGCTCAAGGATATGTCAATAGAAATTAAGAATAATGGTGAACTCCATAGTTTTGTGCTAATGGTTTTAAGCTAAGTGGGAGTGCCTCACCGCTTATGATTTGCGTTGCGTGGTTAGCTACTCGCGAAGTTTCTTGTTAATAGCAGACTGAGGGGTCAGCTCAGCTATGAAAAAATATCGTAAGTAGTTATTTGAGCAGAGGAATTGTTAAAGATGTGCCATGGTTGGCCTTATAGGCTCATGTTCGAACTTGGGAAAGAATTCGGGATTTATGCCTTGTATGAAAGCGTGATATAAAGGGAGTAATTCTGCTAGGTACCTCATCGAGAGGGTAATCCTATGTTATGAGATTTATGTAGCCGATTATATTCGGGACCAAGTCAAAGCGAGTGGCTCTCAGTAACGGTCCTAGTAAATTCAAGAGGTAAAGTGTGGTGCCTAACGATATCGAGTTTATAGGTACAATTAAGGATCAAGCTTGGAAAACATGCTTATGAGAAGTGGCATAGAATGTTCCGTGATTGCTGGCTTGTGATGTAGCAAATGGGAAGTATGAAATGGTTCGTAGGAGTTGAGGTAGCATGGTCTCGTGGTTCAAGGTCACTCGGAAGGAGTGTAGATGGAATATGTTATGTGTTTAAGAGAGTTTGTATTATTTCAAAGCACTCAAGGATAAATTTGAAGGAAAGAGGTTGATTAGCCATAGTTGAATTTGGCATTGTTGGGATCTGTGATTAGTTTATTCAACGTGATCAGATTATGTGTATAATTTGTGACGGTGCGTATCAGGCTTGTCAACCATTGCAAGTGATGTTATTCAGAAGCCTTCTATTTCTAAGGCTCATTGTGTAGAAGCAGATTACGAAAAGTGTTATGGTGGCATGGACCACTACTTGCAGATTTGCATATTTTACGGTTATGGGAAATTTACCTGTGTATTGCTATGGTTCTCCTGTAGTGAGTATAGTGCAAGTTCTTATATGACGAAGTGTTAAGATATAAATGATTTCAGAGTTATGATGAAAAATCATGTTCTATCGTATATTGGCATGTTGGGTGCAGTGAGTAGCGTGGAAAATTCAAAGTGAGGATCAAGATTGCAGTTTGGTGTCGACGAGGATGTCTTAGGCTCGGATAAGAAAGGAAAGGGTTGAATGATTAGAGTAATTGGTATTGGCTTCAGAGTCACCTAAGATCGATGTTTTGTGAAAAAGGCTTTATATCATGGTTAAGGATTCTTGTTCGCTTTTCAACATTTGGTACAACCGATGATTGGAATGAGCAGACTTGATATTCATTTCAGAAGATTGTGGGAGTGTGTCCCACGGGAAGATTGTAAGTGTGGCATGTAGTAACTTGATTGAATAAAGAGTTAAGCAAGTATAAGGATTGGGGTAATAATTATTGTTAGAGAAACTATGCCCGGAGGGCACTTTGTTGTTGGGTCATGAACTGGGGGGTTGCTCCAGTTATGATGGTTGTCCTTATATGTCATGAGTAAAAGAGAGTCACTATGGACCTTTGAAAGGTTATTAGCCAAGTTGGTGCAATCAGAAATAGGCTTGAGATCAGTAGATCGAATTATATGTGGACAGGGCCTTATATCAGGCCAGTTGTGTGTGTGTCAGTGAGCATTCCTTATGGAGCAACAGACAGGGTGTTAGTCTGTCATCAGCTATCCTAGGTAATGGTGTATTGCACCGTATGAGTTTTGAGATGGATTGGTGAATTTTTATGTGCTAAGATTTTTCATGGCGATAATGTTATGTGAGCGTAATGGCTCCTGAGATTCAGATTGTATATCGCACCTTAATCGTGCTTGAGTTTGTAGCCTATAGTGCTGTGTGTTTCCTCAGGGGTGGTATTTTTCACTTAGTGTGCTTACGATCGAGATTCAATATTTTTATTGTAATGAGTATAGTTAGCTCGAAGTGCAATCTCCTTATGCGAGATCTATTTGTGGATCGGGTTGCGCGCCGCAACAATGTGATGTCGAATCTAGTTTTCTATATGTTATTCCTTTGTGTGTTTCATTTCCTATCTTCTGAGGAAAGTCCGTATTAGTGTGGGGAATGGTAATTCCTCCCAGAGTTCGTTTTCCTTTAGCATTGCATTCAAATTGGTGACCTTTTGGCGCATGGTAGCATCATATGAGGTTTTAACAATTTTTGGGGTGGCTTAGTGCTTGAGCAGTTATATTGGATGGGACGAGATCCCTTGATCTAGGATTCTGTGCAATCCAGTTATATGAGGTATGTTATGGAGATAAGACCAATATTGGGTTCAGAATGAGGGGAAGGACTAACGGCCGTTAGTGCAATTCGCAGTTTTATACTGCGAAATGTCATTTTTTATTTTTTATTTTTTTAAAATGGCCGTGTTTTCAAAAGTGGCCTATTTCGCAGGATTGTACTGCGAAATAGGCTATTTCGCAGTACAAAACTGCGAAATAGGCTGCAAATGGGCCCACTTTTTAATTAAAAATCATAATTCGTAGTTTTGTAGTGCGAATTTGATTCTCAAAATTTTCTTATTTATAGACGACTAAACTTCATCAAAACTCTATCAACGCAAATTATTTCGGTTTTTCTCTCTTCTCCTTATCAATCCATTTTTTATAATGTCTCAAGTTGCCAAAATGAGGGTTTCATTGTATTGGGGGGGTGAGGTTATTGTGGATAATAACTCAGTGAGGTATAGCTCTCCTCCACAGTGTCATGTTAAATTGCCGCTTAATATGCAATACAATACTTTGGTATCGTTGTTACGTAAAAAATGAGTGAGCGGAGGCGTTCGGTTAGCATTAAAGTAACCGGAAGATTTCCTTATTCAGTGACTCCGCATGGGTTTGCTTATTATTCGGAGTTTAACATTGACGATGATGAAAGTCTTAGAGATTTTTTGCGGGTTCCGGACGAATATAGAGAATACATTGTAATAAAATTATTAGAAATGTATGTCAAGGTTGAAGACCTTAGTAGTAATGAGGGAGTGCGTATAAGTGATAACCCACATTCATCGGATGGTTATTTTGGAGGAGCATTAGGCGGACAGGTTGGAGATGGAAGAGGTTCTCTTGATTTGAATTTGTCACCACAAGCGAATGAGGAGCCAGAAAATAATGTTACTACTTCGTATAATCAACAAGACGACTGGTAAACTTAAATTTAGTGAAATCTTTTTCTTTATGTTTTATTTGGATTTGTATTTATAGTTCTAATTTTCATAGGGTGTATCGTCCGGAATTGAATTTGACAAATTACGACCACGTCCCTAGTTGGAATTTGCAAAAATCTGCAGTATTGGAGCACGGTGGTCCCTCTGGTAGTTATCAGCAACCTCAAGAAAGCTAGCATGAGACTTCAAGACAATACGAGTTGTAAGTATAGTGATGTAGTGATATGTACATTTAAATTTCAAGACAATACGATTAGGATACTTAAATTTTTGTTGGTTATATGCAGTGAAAACGAGCTTCTAGAAGCTCCTGGACTAACACAGTTGCCCGTACACGATGTTTTTACTCGTGACTTAGCAGATGCGCAGAGTCAGGAGGATGATAGTGATTACGATAACAATGCGGATGAGTCTGGTGATGAGACACCCTTCCGTGAGGAGGGTGATGATGTGGAGGATGACGATGAGGAGGAGGAAGTGAATGTGGAGCCTGATTTGACTAGGGAGCATGTTCCTCCTCCCCCCCCCGGTCTGTCGAAGAGTGTATGAATCCCACGTGCCTTTTCATGAGAGAAATATTCCATACCTGGATAATTTGCCTGCCATGCCTAATGTTGATGCATTGACAAGGGGTTATGATGAATTACGATCGAAGATGCGGGATGAATGTAGACCAGGTGTTGTTACAAATGGCATGTATTTCCCTGACAAAGCGCGCCTAGTTAGGGCTGTAAAAATCTATACCATAAGGGAGTCTCGTGAGATGACGATAACTGAGTCAACTAGGGATAAATACAAGGTTGTATGTCGCAGGTGGTTCTTGGGCTGTCATTGGATGCTTCGTGCTACAAAGAAAAAATCTGGTTTGTGGAAAGTTGGTAAATTTATTAGCGATCATAGATGTGAAATGGACACATTCAATGAGAACCACTTCAACCTGGATGTTGACTTGATTTCTCTTGTCTTGGTTCCATTTTTGGAAGTGTCTATTAGATTTAAGATTAAAGAGTGTATTACAACTGTCCACAAGGAGTATGGTTGTACTATAAGTAAAAGAAAGGCATATCTCGGTCGCAAACGTGCCTTTGAACTAATTTATGGCGACTGGGATAAGTCCTTTTCAAATCTTCCCGGGTACATGGCTGCACTGCAACAATTTAGCCCCGGTACTATTGTTGAATGGAGGCGCGAGCGAAGTCCTGGCAGTCCGGAATTTATATTCAACTATCTATTTTGGTCATTTAAACCAACAATAGATGGTTTTGTGCATTGTCGTCCTGTAATTTCCATAGACGGTACTCATGTCTATGGAAAGTATGATATTAAGCTTTTGATTGCAGTTGCTATAGATGTCAATGGCCAAATATTTCCACTTGCTTTTGCCATTTGTGCGAACGAAAGTGAAGAGACGTGGACGCAATTCTTGAACCACTTGAAGCAACACGTTGTCAAACAGCGTTCAGGTATTTGTCTAATATCTAATCGGCATGGTGGTATTTTAAGTTCTATACGTCACTTGCTTGAATGGAAGGAACCGCATGCATACCACCGTTACTGTGTGAGGCACCTAAAGGACAATTTTCAAAAGAGATTTCCTGACAAGGCGTTGCATGACTTAATGTGGATGGCTGCAACCGAGCACCAGCTCTGTAAATTCACGAGGTGCATGGAAGCAATCCGGCAGATGGAACCACGAGCCTATACTTGGTTGATGCAACATGACCCTCAAATGTGGACATTGCATGCTGATGGTGGCAGACGATGGGGAGCCCTCACCACGAATGTGTCGGAGTCATTTAATGGCTTGTTGAAATCTGCCCGTGGACTGCCTGTCACTGCCATGGTCCGCATGACTTTCAAACAGAGTGCAGAGAGGTTTGTTGAAAGGCATGCAGCTGCATCGTCATTGTTGGATAGAGGTGTTGAATTTATGCCAATACCCATGGTAAGATTCGAAAAGTACAGGAAGCGAGCACAGTGGCATTCTTATCTTCAGTACGACAATGAACAAGGTGTTTTCGAAGTTAAGACTGGTAATCGTGGACACCGTGGGAATAATGTACATACGGTGAATGAAAATAGAAGGTTATGTTCGTGTGGGAAATGGACCATCTACCACATGCCGTGCCCACATGCATTGAAGTGCTTTCAACAAGTTGGCTATGGGGCAACAAACTACATTGATAGGCACTACAATATTGCAGCATACGTAGACACGTATAGTGGGAAGTTGCATCCATTAGGTGCTGAGCATTATTGGCCGCCGGAACCTTTTAAGTTGGTATGTAACAAGGAGTACTTGCGCAAGTTGAGAGTACAAAAGAGAACACGTATACCAAACCAAATGGATGTTGGTGAGTCTGTTTATGCACGTAAATGTAGCATATGCTCCCAAACTGGACATGACCGCCGTAAATGTCCTTCAAGTGCAAGTTCGTCCAATGTACCCAACTATCAACCATAACATTAGTTCCTTATTTTTGTATTATTAGTTGTAATATATGTATGTAGTACCTTTTGTGCATTTGAAATAAAATTATTCTTCAAATTACGTATGTTGTTGTAATTTTCTTAATGTGATGTTGTGCACTTTTAAATAGTATATAATAATACGAAAAGTGAAGTTATGAAAAGCATGTGAATTGTCATATCTATGTCATTTCGTCCATGTAATTCATAGATCAATACTACAAATATAAATTTGTCCTTTTATTTGAAAAACCCTTAAAATTATGTGATTTTTAGTGTCCTAGTAATTCGTAGTTCAATACTACGAAATGTAATTCGTAGTTCAATACTACGAAATGTAATTCGTAGTTCAATACTACGAAATGTAATTCGTAGTTCAATACTACGAAATGTAATTCGTAGTTCAATACTACGAAATGTAAAGTTGTCACTTCTTACGAAAAAGCTGCATTTTTTTGTAATTCGTAGTTTAACATTAAGTTGTCACTTCTTACGAAAAAGCTGCATTTTTTTGTAATTCATAGTTTAATACTACGAAATGCAAATCGTAGTATTATATAACGATTTATGTTTATGTTGCCTATAAATACGGGGCTCATTACCGTCATTACATGTGCTTAAAATCTTACAAAGCGCAAATATTTCTTGCGAACGTTTCATATTTTCAAAGTGTGTTACTGTGCAATATTTTAAATGGCTCAATATGGAACACCAGTGTGTTACTGTGGAAAAAAATGTGTGCAACAAACATGTTGGGAAGGTGATGATGTTGGACGCCACTACCTGGATGTGCATGAACCAGATGGATTGCTATAAAAATCCGAATGAGCCAATGTGTGAGTTCAATGAATGGGCTGAGGAACATTGTCTCCAAGCAAACTACAGAGAACGAATGCTTAATCTGCATAATATGTGGTTAGCGTAAGCAGAAAGCAGCTACAATAGCAATATAAGAAGGATAGAACTCAGGGACGAGGTGAGGGAAGAAAAAAATAAAAAACTGAGAGCAGAATGAAAATTGGCATCAGCTACGGGAGAAAACCAAAAAAATAAACAGAAAATTGCGGAGCTTAAGGCGAGAGTAAAAGAGTTAGAAGACGAACAAGAACGACTGCTAGAACAATTTAAGTGGCTAGAACGCAGAATAAATGGAAGCTCATAGAACGTCTACTTGATTTTACTCTCGTTTAAGTGTCATTTCATTTTAACTGTAATAGTATGTTTGTGTTTGTATTGAACAATTTTAAGTTTTATGGGAATATTATGTTGTAAGTTTTATTGGAATGTTATGTTTGTGTTCTATTTTATATATAGATATTTGGCTCATTGTTCTATTTATTGCTTTAGTTATATTTGAATTGGAAGTGTTGTTTATAGATATTTGGCTCATTGTTCTATTTATTGCTTTAGTTATATTTGAATTGGAAGTGTTGTTTCTACTATTAATGCTATGTTTGTATGTATACATTAATGAAATCAAAAAATATTTATTTATTCAGAATAAATGTTATTTACACAAGTGTATATACATAATGAAATCAATGAGTGCCGCATGCTTTGTGCCTCAAATTTGCCGCTGGCCTAAGTCGCATCCCCTGTCGGTCTGGCACACTATCTGGATCATCATCGTCAAGCCGCCTCTTTATGGGAGGATGTGCAGCAGCATCTACAACACAACTTGCAGGGTCGGAGGAATAGGTCGTTGGGCCGGCACCAACCTATAAAAAATAAGTAATGTTAGATAAAATATGAGAGGTATTTAAATTATTATGGTTAACAAATTATTTCTCTCACAATGGTCTCGTCGAGGTCCTGCGTATATTCATCGATGGTCAGCTCATCATCGCATGTAGTATGGTCAAACATGGTCTGAGATGAAGACTGCATAAAAACAGATGTAATGAATTTATTGCATCGAAAGTAAAATAATGTAGAATTGAAAAACAAAAGTAATACAAACATACCGCATCAAATGCAGGGACGATGTATAACTCAACCTACGACCGCCATCCCCGTCACGGGTCGGCCGATGCTCAGCTGTAGTAGATGTGCCAGTGAAGTACTCATGTACATCCCCGTCAAAGGTACCCATAATCTGCAATGGTCCGGATGGGGTCATCTGTGTCGCTGGCAATGACAACTGA
The DNA here is from genome assembly GCA_032618575.1 of Nicotiana noctiflora. Taxonomy (NCBI): domain Eukaryota; kingdom Viridiplantae; phylum Streptophyta; class Magnoliopsida; order Solanales; family Solanaceae; genus Nicotiana; species Nicotiana noctiflora. Next base: position 32,509 of record JASVEL010002973.1, read on the forward strand.
AGGTCGTATGAGGGCATACTGCTGCCAGGGTCGTATGAGGGCATGCTGCTGGAAGGGTCACCTGGATGCGTCATAAAACCCCGCTGCATGCTGCTGGAAGGGTCAGCTGGATAGGTCATAAAATCCCGCTGCATGCTGCTGGAAGGGTCAGCTGGATGAGGCACATAACCCTCCTGCTCATCTCCAAACCCCCCAGCTCCAAACCCTGCAGGTGGGTCGACCGACTCCTCAACACCCCCTCGCCGTGCACGTCATCGTCGTCCCCTGCGAGCCCTAGCCCCTGCACGGGGGACTGGCCTACCCCTCCTGTACGCGTCTGGATCCATATAATCGGGCTCATCATCTAACCTATTGCCCTCCTTCGCCTCTTCCAGTCCCAAACGACACATGTGGGCAACCGTCTGTGCAAAGTCAACCAGTCCAGGGTTGTCTTCAGACTGCTGGGTATCGACACTAGCCTGGTAGACCCGGTGAAACCAACTAACCTGTGAAATAAGTCAATTAGTAAGTAAATTACTCTATGCCATAATTATATGATATTAATAAGTCAAAATAACATACCAGTGACTCGTGTCGTCCGGCATACGGTCTGTACCGGCCGTCAAGCATGTGGATGGGGTTCCCGACATACTTCCGGGTGTGACGTCTGTACCAGGCCTCATAAATCGCAATACTAGCCTCCTGGTACGGTGTCGGCGGTGGCGGGATGCGCTGAGCTCGCTCCTCCCAATGGACTACCTGGTCACGCAGCCACGCTGCATAATCCCGGCTCATGTTGTGACGGTCGTCACGCTGATAATGAGTAGGGTCCCAGGAGGGATCACTCGGTACCGGCTGATGACGACCAAACTGACGAAGCACACGCTCCGTCGCATGATACTCAACAAATTCCCAGAATATCAATGGGACGGAGCTGCTCCATATGAGCCGGTCTGCCGAGCAAATAGCAGGTAAGTGCGCAAGTAGCTCATCGCTGTACGACATCCAGATTAACTACAACGAATAACAATAAATTAGTATGCAAGTACAACTACATTTAAAACAACCAACTTTATGTAGATGTTTACCTGGCCCCAGTATGCAACATATCCAACCGATCCCTAATAGGGGGAGATTGTGGCGCACATCCACTCCTCATTCCCCCGCCGGAGAATCCATCTCACACCTAGCGGGAGGGGCGGATAGTCCCGTGCCGGCAGAGTGGCTGTAGTGGCATGATACGCCGCCACGCCCAAACCTAACAAAAAATATCGATGTAAATTATCAGTCATTTTAAAATATATAATTTGTGCTTAATTAATTTTCAAAGTATTTTTCACCTGCATGAGTGGCAAAAAACCACCAATATCAGTAGCTGCACCGATGCTAGCCCGGCACATGCTCCTGTAGAGATACGCCAGAACAGCAGCTGCCCAACTGTACTGATGCACCTGCTCCATATCCTCCAGAGGCTGGAGAAACCGCATCGATATCTTGTTCCCCGACGTGTTGGGAAACAAGACACACCCAAATAGCACGAGTAATGCCATCCGAGTGAAACGGATAATCCACAACTCCTCTGTCTCCTGCGTGAACTGTGGATGCAACTCCGCCATGAAATCTCTAATGACGGATATCTGGAGACCACTACCACCAACGTTGCCCTCCGGGTGCAAACCTGTCATCCGTGCCATCGCATCCGCCAGCTGTGCGCGGGTCATCCGTCTCCACTCCTGGGGCACTGTCAATGCGCGGCCCTCAATGCGCAATCCATACAACACCTGCACATCCTGGAGAGTGATCGTAGCCTCTCCAGTAGGCAGGTGAAATGTATGCGTCTCTGGTCGCCACCGCTCTATCAACGCTGTGATGAGCGACCAGTCAAGCTGCATCCGTCCCAGCTCAAATATGCTGTATAAGCCGGTCTGCTGTAGAAGGTCTACTACTCGTGGATGAAATGGATGCTGCGCCAAAACTCCCACAGGATCGTCCGGCCTCCTGGGCGTATAGTCTGAAGAGCTAGATGGCCGTGCCAAATAGACTCAGATCTATGGTCACCCTGCAGTACTAATAATCCTGCTGCCAAAGGTCCAGGGTGTGCAGGTTGACGAGATGCCATGTCGTGTACTATAAATAAGAAAAATTAATTATTACATAGAAAAATTTTATATTTTCATAATTTTGTTAACTTATTTAATTAAATTACATATAATTTAATATAGCGGTTGTTTAAAGGTTCAAGGCTTGATTATTGAGGCCCGGGACCACATAATAATGATTAATTATTCTAAATCTCAATTTTAATATTTTCATAATTTTGTTAACTTAATTAATTAAATTACGTATAATTTAATATAACTGTTTTTTAAAGGTTCCAGGCTTGATTTTTGAGGCCCGGGACCACATAATAATGATTAATTATTCTAAATCTCAATTTTAATATTTTCATAATTTTGTTAACTTAATTAATTAAATTACGTATAATTTAATATAACGGTTGTTTAAAGGTTCCAGGCTTGATTTTTGAGGCCCGGGACCACATAATAATGATTAATTATTCTAAATCTCAATTTTAATATTTTCATAATTTTGTTAACTTAATTAATTAAATTACGTATAATTTAATATAATGGTTGTTTAAAGGTTCCAGGCTTGATTTTTGAGGCCCGGGACCACATAATAATGATTAATTATTCTAAATCTCAATTTTAATATTTTCATAATTTTGTTAACTTAATTAATTAAATTACGTATAATTTAATATAACGGTTTTTTAAAGGTTCCAGGCTTGATTTTTGAGGCCCGGACCACATATTAATGATTAATTATTCTAAATCTCAATTTTAATATTTTCATAATTTTGTTAACTTAATTAATTAAATTACGTATAATTTAATATAACGGTTTTTTTAAAGGTTCCAGGCTTGATTTTTGAGGCCCGGACCACATATTAATGATTAATTATTCTAAATCTCAATTTTAATATTTTCATAATTTTGTTAACTTAATTAATTAAATTACGTATAATTTAATATAACGGTTGTTTAAAGGTTCCAGTCTTGATTTTTGAGGCCCGGGACCACATAATAATGATTAATTATTCTAAATCTCAATTTTAATATTTTCATAATTTTGTTAACTTAATTAATTAAATTACGTATAATTTAATATAACTGTTGTTTAAAGGTTCCAGGCTTGATTTTTGAGGCCCGGGACCACATATTAATGATTAATTATTCTAAATCTCAATTTTAATATTTTCATACTAAAAGACTACGCTAAAATTAAATAAGGCTCTACGCTACAAGGCTCTACGCTAATCGGCTCTACGCTAACAGGCTCTACGCTAACAGGCTCTACGCTAACATGATATACAATAACATATTAATGTAATACTAAAACAATAAATATACTAACATTAACATATTTTCTAATAAATTATAAAATAAAATTAATTCAAATACCTCAAATTAAAGCTGTAAAACTGAAATTTTGTTACCGAATTCGTGTCCAACAATATCTTCGGGTGGGCCCCACTTATATTGCACTTGAAGGGGACGGGTGGGACTTCGAAATCAAAATTTTGGCAAAAATTTGAAGGGAATTTGAGGGGGGGCCGAGGAGAATTTGAGAAAATTTTAAGTGTGAGAGTGGAGAGGAAGGAAGGGGCGGGCGGATATAACAATGGTAGGCATTTCGCAGTTTTATACTGCGAAATGCAATTCGCAATACAAAACTGCGAATGCATTTCGCAGTATAAAAAAAAATTTTTTATTCATTAACTGTAACGGCCTATTTTTCTAAAAAAAAAAAATTTTAATACATTTCGCAGTATAAAACTGCGCATTCAAATTGGTGACCTTTTGGCGCATGGTAGCATCATATGAGGTTTTAACAATTTTTGGGGTGGCTTAGTGCTTGAGCAGTTATATTGGATGGGACGAGATCCCTTGATCTAGGATTCTGTGCAATCCAGTTATATGAGGTATGTTATGGAGATAAGACCAATATTGGGTTCAGAATGAGGGGAAGGACTTGTCGAGAGTGTAGACCTAATGTGTTGTTGACTCGACAATTGATTATGAATGTTGGTACATATTTTCCATCATTGCAGTATGGTAAAGGTTAGAGTAAGACCTATATATGTCATAGGGTGCAATGGGAGCATCAGACTAGTAGAACTTTGGATAGGTCGATCAAATGAAGGTTATGCTGGCCCTACGAGTGGGAAATGAAAAGTGTGAATTTAGCAAAGTTATGAAATCGTGTTTGAGTACAATGTATAGTGATTGAAATAGTGATAGTATATGGGAAACATGCCTAGCATAGGATTCCGGATGTTGGAATCGGGCTCTAAGGCTTAATTGCCTGAATAAAAGGGGACATCTTCAGAATTTATCAAGCTTATGTGCTCAACTAAGTTGTGATAGCATGAGAAAATACATGAGGTGCTAAACAACAATTTTAGACTACTCCAGTACAGTTCTTAGCACGTTCGAGGACGAACGTATGTTAAGTGGGAGAGAATGTAATGACCCGACCGGTCGTTTTGGGTAATAGCGCTCCGTTCAGCAGTCGGAGGCCATGAACAACTCCATTTCAGGTATTATGACTTGTACGCGTGGTCGGAATTTGATTTCGTGAAGTTCGGGGTTGATTTGAGAGGAGAATTCTCATTTCGGGAGCTGAAAGTTGAAAGAATAAACTAGGATTGTAATTTTAGTAAGCGACCTCGGAATCTGATCTGAAGGTTCCAGCAGGTCGTATAATGATTTCGGACTTGGGCGTATGCCCGGACTAGGTTTTGGATAACCCGGAAGCGTTTTGGCGTCTATATGGAAGCTAGCATTTTAGAAGGACTTTCATAAGTTTGGCTTGAAGTGCATTCCACCGTTATCAATGTCCGTTTGAGATTTCGAGATTAGGAATAGCTCCGTATGGTGATTTTGGAGTTGGGGGCGAAATCGAAAGTGAATTCGGAGGTCCGTACACTATTTTGAGGCCATTTGACTAAAGCTATAAATTTGAAGGTTTTTGAAGAGTTTGACCAGGTGGTTGACGTTTCAATATCTAATTCAGAGTCGCCACTTGGGAAAATAATGGTGTCCCAAGTCACCGGTTTAATCCCGAACCGAGGAAATTTATGACTCTGTAATATAGTCCGCGAAACTAGAAACCTGGATAAGGAATTCTGTTAACCCGGGAGAAGGTGTTAGGCATTCCCGGATTCCGTGGTTTTAACACGGTCGCTCAACTGCAGTTTTTGGCTTCTTTATCTGATCTTATAATATGCCTTAACTTATGTATAAATTTTAATTTTTAACCTCTTATGATATTATTATTATAAAAATTATTATTATTATTATTATTTATTATTACTTTTACAAAGAATTGCAACATTGTGAAAATGTATCTCGAACCACGTCGCACCAGTGCACCCGTGGTTGTCAACACATTTCGACTCCGTTGAGATTTGGATTTGGGTCACATAAATGTGCACCCGTGTTTAAGGAGATAGCATTATTAAATACGCGCCTAAAGATACTAACGCGTTATTGTTTTGGGAACGCCGTGAAATCCGCTAAACGGCACATCCCGAATCTAAGCATCTTTGTAAAAATTATTTATTGAGGGCCCCGCAATTCGCGTGTTATTTGGCGAGGCTCGTCTCATTTTTATTAAAGGGCAAACCTAAAGTAAACTACAGTTCTCTACTTTATTCGTCTCTAAAAAAAAATCCAAATTTACTCACTAAGATTATCTAGAGTCGTTATAATCGGGTTACATGAAATGCACCCCCAAATTTTATAAATTAAGCATCACAACTACGTCACGAGAATCGTACCCGTAATCACAATGATGTATTAATTAAGACTTTGCCTAAATATGACAATTACAGCCACTGACTCCTCCAATAATAAATGGTAACATTGAATCATTTGACTGTAATTACAAATTCGGTAAAAATATTAATGACGAATAAAAACTAAAGTACACGTGCATGATCTTAATTTTTAACCTATCATGAATTGCTTTCAGAATCACTAACTTTTCTCCAACATTATATATTACTACATGTTTCGCTCATTCTTATTACCTAACAAACATCACAAACTTGTTCATTAATAATGGAGAATCAGTTATGTGAAAGCTTAAATTATTCCTAGTAGAGAATTAGAAACACAGTATACCCCATCATGGAAGAGAGATAAACGAACTAAATCACACTTCCATTTTGATATCTTCTTACCATGACTATCATAATGTATTATTTAAATACAATATTAATACGTTTAAAGCACTGTCGCATATGAAACATATTCAAATTAGATGTCACAAATATGCCAATCGCATGGAGCTTAGCAAGGAATTTCAAACTTACATGTATACAACCATGGAATAATATATGCTCAGCTTCATTCCGGATCAGAAAACACGACGGCAACGAAAACCCCGAACCTCGAACAGTAGTTGCGCTCCGGAAAAGCTCCAAACACAGATGGAATCCCGCTTGAAGAACCCAGAAAACGACAGAGGATGTCCTTTGGAATCAATGGAAGCTGGCTACTGCTTTCTTTGGTTTCCAGAATTTTTAACTCTTTTTTTTTTGGTTTTTTTTTTAATCTAAATATTAAATTTGAACTACATAAGTTTTGAGTTTTCAAATTCTTCTTTTTCGGTTGAGAATGTGTGTATCAAGATGAAGGAGCGCTCATTTCATTGGTTGCTCTCTTGTTTCTCACGATGTGTGTTTGTTCTCTCCTTTTTCTTTTCTCTCCTTTTTCTTTTCAATTTTTTTCTCTTCTTCCGTTTTTGGTCTTCAAACCGTGAGCCAGCAGAAGAGTCTCCCCTCTTCTTTTTAAAAGAAACTCTATCTTAACATTTGTTTTTCTTTAAAATGTTGAAGACCCATCCTTTCTGCTGAAGATTCCCACGTGGGAGACCAAGAATCATGGGTCTCCACGTGGGTTTCGAGGGTTATGGGCTTCGTCTCGTGCTCCGTCCGTGTCCCCCACGTGTGGTGGTCTCGGATTATTATGGGCTAGGTCCGAAAATTATAAAACCGGGTAGTTTGAACCCGAGTATTATTCTTTGCCCGGAACCGAGAATGAGAACACGGTGTTATTAATTAATCCTACGTAAGCAAAATAACTATAAGACTAATAATTAAAACAAAGTTATTTTTTATATTTTTCTTTCAAAATCAAAGTAACTACAAAATGTTAATGCAACTATTTTTATTATTTTCATTTTTATAAAAAGATAAAAATATAAAGTACTATTTTTGTATTTTTCAAGTTTAAAAATGACTACGAAACATTAATAAAACTATATTTTTGTTATTTTTCATTTTAAGGTAAAAGTAAAGTAAAAGAGTCAAAATTAGCTAAGATAGCTATATTAAAACTAAACTAAATATTTTACGCTAAAAATATAAAAAATCTCGGGGAGGGTCAAAAATCACGCGTTTACAGCTGCCCCTCTTTGACTGAAAACACAAAGAGTTTTCAGACAAAGAACGACTAGACAAGTGTTTTTGACCCGACCCTTATTCGGAGGGACTAAACTAAAAGAAGAGGAATATGACCGAGCCCTTGTATCTGAGCTGCCTACATATCCTTGGCTATAAAGGAATGAGGCCACGTGTAGTTCGAAAGTGAGTGAGGAAGGGGTATACCGAGGTGGAGAGCCAGTCGAGGTGTCGTTCCGTCGAGGTTCTGTTCCATCGAAGTTCCGGTCCGTGGTCCTGCTATTACATCGAAAATCAAAACATGAGAAAGACTAACTAAGCCTATCGGCTACTAGTTACAAGATTCCTATCTATAAGTCTTCTGAAGCTTGATCTTGAGTATTGGTTGGTGCTTCATGCGGACTCTAAATTTGAACCTTGATACTTGCTAGTTGCAGGTGCTGCTTTTCGAATCAAGACCAGGTATGCAGTGCTGGTGACCTCGGCCATGTCTTGAGCACACCACATCTTTCATCAACTTCTGCACTTGGATTAACTCCTTGCCTTTTTTCATTGTGACTATCTTCTGTTGATCATCTCGGACTGTTGACTCGCATTCTGGTCGCAAGCTTCTTTTGTTGCTAACTTGCATTGCACTCCGAAGTGATTTCCCTTACTTGTGATCTTCGAGCTATTCTCCTTCGAAGTCTGAATCTATCTTTTCTGATCCTTGTTGCCTTCCTTCGGATTCATGCTGGGGATTTCCGTTACACTCTGTCACTTTTCGATTGTTCACTATCCTTATCAAATCTTGGAAACTGAGACGCCGTTCTGCTTTTCTGGCGGGCTCCTGACTTTAACGACAAACTCTGATCATAAATCACCATTCCATTCTTCAGGCGGGCACCTGATTACCAAAACTCGAAATGTATTGATCGAATGATTACCATCTCAGGAGAAAAAAAATTCATCTGACTAAGATTTTGATATCTTAGGAGAAAGATTCATCAGACTAAGATTTCGACGCTAGGAGATAATTCTTCAGACTAGGTCTAAATTGTTGTGATCTCAGGAGAAAGATTCATCAGACTGAGATTTTGATATCTTAGGAGAAAGATTCATCGGACTAAGATTTCGACGCTAGGAGATAATTCCTCGGACTAGGTCTAAATTGCTGTGATCTCAGGAGAAAGATTCATCAGACTGAGATTTTGACGCTAGGAGAAAGATTCATCAGACTGAGATTTTGATATCTTAGGAGAAAGATTCATCGGACTAAGATTTTGACGCTAGGAGATAATTCCTCGGACTAGGTCTAAATTGTTGTGATCTCAGGAGAAAGATTCATCAGACTGAGATTTTGATATCTTAGGAGAAAGATTCATCGGACTAAGATTTTGACGCTAGGAGATAATTCCTCAGACTAGGTCTAAATTGTTGCCTTACTTGAAATCTTCCAATTGTTGCTTCCTTCTTCTTGTTACTTTCATCTAAAACCTCTAATTGTTGTTTTTCACTTCCTATTAAATTATCTTTAACTATAACTTCAAAACTAAATCGCCACTCCATTCTTCAGGCGGGCTCCCTGACTTCAACTACAACTCAAAACTAAATCGCCACTCCATTCTCCAGGCGGGCTCCCTGACTTCAACTACTACTTCAAAAACTAAATCGCCACTCTATTCTTCAGGCGGGCTCCCTGACTTCAACTACCACTTCAAAATAGATCGCCACTCCGTTCTTCAGGCGGGCTCCCCGACTTTAACTACAACTTCAAAACTAAATCGCCACTCCATTCTTCGGCGGGCTCCCTGACTTCAACTACAACTTCAAAATAACTACAACTTCAAAATAAATCGCCACTCGACTTCAACTATAACTTCAAAACTAAATCGCCACTCCATTCTTCGGGCGGGCTCCCCGACTTCAACTATAACTTCAAAACTAAATCGCCACTCCATTCTTCGGGCGGGCTCCCCGACTTCAACTATAACTTCAAAACTAACTCGCCACTCCATTCTTCGGGCGGGCTCCCCTGACTTCAACTACAACTCTAAAACTAAATCGCCACTCCATTCTTCGGGCGGGCTCCCGACTTGACTACAACTCAACTAACGCCACTCCATCTCAGCGGGCTCCACTTCAACTACACTCACTCTCCATCCTTCTATCGCACTTCGCCCTTTGCTTCCCGTACCATTTTCTTCTTTCCTGTATCGCTTCTTGGGCCATCCTTTCTTCCGAATTACCTTATTTTGGAGTTGCTTTCCTCCTGGGTCGTGTTATTTTTCTCTTGACCTGCTGGGGATATCTTTGGAACTAATTACTTACCTGTTGGGGTAATGCTGTTGGGGAAATCTTCTTTATTTCCTCTTTTTCTACTTCCTTCAAAACCTTTATTCTCTCCCGGGAATCGCTGGGGATTGAAATGTCATCAGCTGGGGATTACCCCGTCCGGGGATCCCTTTTCCTTCTTCCTCTTTCCAAACCTCCTTCGGGGCTCGTGCTTCGCTCCCTTGAAAAACTTAAAGGATATAATGCTGCCGGGGAAATCTCGAAATTAGTGTTTCATTTTTCCGAGAACTGCTGGGGGTGATACCGGCCTCTTGCCTTTCTGAACGCAAGCTTCCTCGTTTTGTCTTGTCTGCTGGGGGTATAATTTCCTCTATCACAACTTGTTGTTTTTTTTTTTTCAAAGCTGTCGGGGATAATCGGGTTCAAAGATCATTTCCTCGCGTTATCCGGCTTCTTTCCCCAACCGGGTATTTGGTTTCGAGAAAATTTTCGCAACGGGAGAAAATTTTCTCCCCCAGTTTGAGAATCTTCTTCGTGGGATGCTTTTCTGCCAACAACCCCTCTTCTTCCCTGTTTCAAATCAAAGAAAAATTAGTTAGTTTTAAAATGTGGTGGCTGGTTGTGGTGCTCCTGCTGGGGATGGTTCTCCTCTTCTTTCCCTGCTCTGCGTTTCATTGTCAGACCCTGCCGGGGATGTTATCATTTGATGATATTCATGCTGGGGATAGTTTTCTCCTTTCTTGCTTCCCCGCCTTCCTTGACGACTCTTTATTCGTGAACCTTTCCACGTGGTTTTCCACTGACCACCCGAATTCCTATAATAGTGACCCTTCGTGAAGACCTTGCATGTTTTATTGGTGAACCATTTTCTTTGTTCACCCTTGTCACTGAAAATACCTTTCTGCTGGGGATATCTCCCCTTCTTTGGCGGCATATCTAAGGAATGGGCATTTCCCGACCTTTGAGTCTCATTGGCCTTGGCCTCGAGGTCATTAACCTTCATTGAGATATCCTTTTTCACACCGATCCACCCCTTTGTCGATTTCCTATTGCTGGGGAATATCCTTCTGGACACTGGCTTTGCGCTTAATCCCTCCTCACTTATACCACTTGGGTGTACCAATCAAATTTCGTCTTGCATAATTGGAAAGCTGATGGAAAATTTTGAAGTCATTTCTTACAAACAGACTCTATTGGGGAATTTTTTATGAAAGGAGAAAGATAAAAGAAAACAGAATAAAAGACAAATGACTCTCTAAAAGGAAAAACTATAAAATAAACCTATCAAACGTGGATACCAACTCTAATGGACATGACATGCACATATAGCCTATCCTCCGTCGTTAAACCGCCTTTTGTAATCTTCGCTTGGGGCTTTCCCATCTGATTTCCAAACTTCGTTCGACTTGTAGTGCCCAAGGGGTTTTCACTACCAAGCCTCTCTCATTTCGGTTTTTCTCTCAGCTTTCATCGCCTTATGGTGCCTGTGAAGGTTTTCACCGCTAAGACTCTCTCATTTGTGTTACTTTTCCGCTGGGAATTGGTGGTGTTACTGCTAAGACTCTCCTATTTTCTGCTGGAGATCGGAGTCTTTCTGCCGGGAATCAGAGCGTCATGTCCCGATGAAACTTCTCTCATTTGCCTAACTCAGCCTCTTTTGAAGACTGGTCAAAAGGTCTTTCTTTGGACTGTAATGTGGGTTCGGACAGGGCTAGAAAGAAAAGGTATTAAAGGCTCAAAATAAAACAAATTGGGTTCAAAATTACAACCTTCGGAATCCTATATTTTCCTTACATAAACACATTTTTTTTTGCCCCTGTTTCTTGCTTGAGGATTTTTTGGTTTTTTATTTATACTATGACCGAGCTGTGAAGCGCCTACGTATCCTCTTTGAGGAATCAGGTCAAACGTAGTTCACAATTCCTCTTTTTCAAGTTTTTGTTTTTCATACATTTTTCTTTTTCTTTTCTTTATCTCTTTTTGTTGTTTTCTTTTTCTTTACTTTTTCTTTTGTCTTTCAATTTGTGTTTCTAGTCTTTGCAACTAATTCCGAAGGAGGGGTATAAAAGAATTTAAATTAAGGCTCAAAGAGTTGACGATGGATAAAGTGTTTGGATAGCGAACAAAATGCCTTCGTCATTCCAATCTTCAAAACATGCCAAGTTCAAACAACAGATTCACAACATCTTCTGCTTGTGCCCTGATTAATAACCATATCGTCCATTCGCCTTTTCATTTTAAAGTACTGATGGACGATACTTTTATTTCAGTATCACGAGCGAACCCCGTCTTAGCATGGCCAATTTTCCTTTAAGGGTTTCTTCATGTGTTACATGCCCCAGTCTCACATGATTCGGGCTCCAAATAATCTCAAATCATTTCTTTTTAAAATGACCTGATTATCTTCCAATTCCTTCATGATTAACTTTTAAGATTAGGCCACAATTATGCATGCATATCATATCACTAGTGTTGACAGAAAAATGACTATAAAGAAGAAAGACTTAAATCAAATAAAAATGACTCGAAATAATGGCAAACAAGAGAGTTGCATTAGACGAACTAGAAATGAATTAGTTCAACAAAACAAACACAATGAACTGGGGTACACCCTTGGAACAAACCTACACAATACTAAATGAGGTATTACGACCAATAGAAAACTGGACAAACTGCTAGGACAAAAGGGTTTGACCACAAGACTGAAAATAACTCGGACAACAGAAATGACAACAAAAACGAACCACCAAAGCTCCATCTAGTTGACCAAAAGATGGAGTGTCTTCCCAATTACCAAGCACAACATTTTAGCCACTAAGTTCTGCATCAATATTGCTGAGGCTTCCATCTGCTTCAACATTTTTAGCTTCAGTCAATAAACCCCCCAGAGGATTCGTATGCTCTCTGTCATCATCATTGATCACAATCAACCATCCTTTTTGAATCATTCTTTCTATTTCCTTTTCAAGGTACGACAACTCTCAATATCGTGCCCTCTAACATTGGAATGGTATGCACATCGTGCAATAGGATCGAAGCTTCTTGCACGTGGATCGGGAGTATATTCGGGGAGCGGTGTAATCAGGCCGACATGCTTTAACCTTTCAAACGGACTTGCATAGGATTCTCCGATAGGGGTAAGAGCCTTTTCTCGCTTCAGCAACCTCTCCTCCCTAAACGCCTTATTTGGCCTGAAACCTGACCTAGGGGGTTTCCGGTATGTTCGTGGGGGTGGTAGGCTTTTTGTGGAGCTGGGTACCTGGAAGGTGAAGTACGATTTTGGGTGTCCCGGGGAGAGTAGTGGTGTTGGGGCCGGGAGTAGCGTTGTGAAAACATAGCCGGGGGACGAGTAATTGAGCTACTCGAGTGGCTGGAAAAGCTGTGATAGGTGGGTATATATGGAGAGTGTGAGGGATCATCTGGCATCGGGTTCAGCGTACGGGTAAGGACAGAGTCCAGGAAGCTAGGTGGTGGCGGGGGTGGTGCTTTTCCATCCATCCACGCCCGATACATGTCAGCCACATGTTGTCTCAATATCTTGACTTCTTCTACTAACCCGTGGTTCCGTTCAACCAGCTGTTGTCGGGTATCGGTATCAACCCACTCAGTCTTGAGATTATCTGCCATTGTCCTCTGACTTTGTCTTATAAGGAAGAGTTATTTTAGAACCACAACCAACCAACTTTCTGAAAATGGACACAACAAAACGAAGCCAGCATGTCAGCATTAAGGTATCCCGTTTATTGATGATTTCCTTTGTTTTTCTACTATTTTCTTTTCTTTTTCCTTTTTGTGGTTTTTTCATTTTTTCCTTTTTTTTCTTTTTATAGTTTTTTCATTTTTTTTTATGGATATGGTCGAATCTTATGGAGATTGCCTACGTATCATGACCCCGCATGAATCAGACCGAGCGTAGTTCTTGCAAATTAATGCAAGAAATAAAGAGATTTTTATTTGATTTTTTTTCTTTTTTGAAGAAAAATTGTAAAAGCCGACTCCAACTACAAACGCTGATGAAAAGCTTTCTACAAGAAAAAGAATATTTTTTTTTGGTGTCAATTATGACTATGTCTACAAAATTGGCCACAAAATGGCTTATTTGACAAAATGACTATTTTTGCAAAATTTATTTAAGAAAGATAAACTTGAAATTTTTAAATTTTTTTTTTCTGTGGCTCATGGGGCATCGTTCGGCATCACCATAAACCAACACAAGAATATTTTTCATAAATTGGCCATGTAATGGCTTATTTAGACGAAGTGGCTCTTTTTTGCAAAATTTTATCAAGAAGATATAAATTCAAAATTTAATCTTGGGGCCTATGGGGCATCATTCAGCACCGACACAGGCCAATACAAGACTGAAGAAGTTCAAATGCCAAAAGTGGCTATTTATGCAAAGACCGGCCATGTAATGGCTTATTTGATAAAGTAGTTATTTTTTGTAAAGTTGAGTGATGACTCAAAACTTAATTTTCGCGGATACAGCCTTTCAACATTTTCGCGAGGGAACATTTCGAGGTTGTGTCCAAAATTATTTACAAACGACTCGAAATGGCTATTCTTGCGAAAAACAGCCTTCCGGCGTCCTTTTAAGGGACATTCGGCTTATTTCAAGCAAGAATAGCATTACCCGACTTATTTATAACAAAATAAAAATTTTGACATTTTTTGGTTATTTTTGCAAAAAGGGTGTGAACCCGGACTTGATTTTGCGGCTATGGCCTTGCAACATTTCCACAAGGAATATTTCAAGGTTGTGCCCGCAAATTATTAAAAATGATTCAAAGTGGCTATTTTTGCAAAAAACAACCTTCCGGTGTCCTTTCGGAACATTCGGCTATTTTCAAAAACAGGCGTCACTTCGATTTATTGACAAAATTAAACACACATTTTTTTGATTTTTTAAAGGGGTGGTTGGACCCGATGAGGGTTGCCTACGTATCCCACCTAATGGCGAGAATCAAACCTGCGTAGTTCGGTCAGATTAGTTGACCAATTATTTCAACAAAATTGTTCCACCTATTTTTTCGAATTTTCTTCTCAAACAATTCGTCAATATTTCGATATCTAAAATTTCTCTCTTTTTGTTTTTCAAGAATTTAGCCAATAATAATCTAGAACAAATAAATGCAACATATAACATGCTCGGTCTTTAATTTTCCGGGTCACCTGTCCTAGACGGACCCAACCCCTGTGTTGAGTCCCCTAAGTCGGATATGATGCAAATAAACGTCCTAAATCTAGGCTCAATATCCTGATGTTTTCAATGGTACTAGACCGTGTACCCGAGCGGACAACTCGGATTGAGGAGGGGGCTACGTACCGGGGACCCGCGGGATCGTCCGGCTTTGTAACTTATCCCGCCTCTTTTCTTATTTTTGGTATTGACACTAACAGAAAGGGGAGTCTCAACCAGTAAGCACATCCCCGGGGGTAAGAAGAGAAGGGTTTTCGGCACAGTTTTATATACAGTTCACGCAATATCAAAGCGGTAAACATATAGCAGTTTGTATATACAATGCAATTAGTATCAAAGCGGTAGACATGTAGCACATTAATCAAAACATATAATGAAATCAGATATAAGCAAAAACAACAATTTTAACTGAGCTCGAATTCTTAAACCCTGAACCGAAGTTCTGGGTTACCAATCCCCAGTAGAGTCGCCAGAGCCGTCACACCTCCTTTTTACGCACCCGCGAGGGCGCGAGGGAGTTTTTCCAATTAAAGGACAATCGAAACGGGATTTATTTAATTAATTCAGAGTCGCCACTTGGGAAGATTTATGGTGTCCCAAGTCACCGGTTGAATCCCGAATCGAGGAAAAGAATGACTCTGTTTAACAGTCTGCGCACCAAAAATCCGGATAAGGAATTCTGTTAACCCGGGAGAAGGTGTTAGGCACTCCCGAGTTCCGTGGTTCTAGCACGGTCGCTCAATTGTCATATTCGGCTTATTTATCTGATTTACCATGCTTTAACTTATGTGCAAATTTTAATTTTTAACCTCTTATGATATTATTATTATAAAAATTATTATTATTATTATTATTATTATTATTATTATTATTTATTATTACTTTTACAAAGAATTGCAACATTGTGAAAATGTATCTCGAACCACGTCGCACCAGTGCACCCGTGGTTGTCAACACATTTCGACTCCGTTGAGATTTGGATTTGGGTCACATAAATGTGCACCCGTGTTTAAGGAGATAGCATTATTAAATACGCGCCTAAAGATACTAACGCGTTATTGTTTTGGGAACGCCGTGAAATCCGCTAAACGGCACATCCCGGAATCTAAGCATCTTTGTAAAAATTATTTATTGAGGGCCCCGCAATTCGCGTGTTATTTGGCGAGGCTCGTCTCATTTTTATTAAAGGGCAAACCTAAAGTAAACTACAGTTCTCTACTTTATTCGTCTCTAAAAAAAATCCAAATTTACTCACTAAGATTATCTAGAGTCGTTATAATCGGGTTACATGAAATGCACCCCCAAATTTTATAAATTAAGCATCACAACTACGTCACGAGAATCGTACCCGTAATCACAATGATGTATTAATTAAGACTTTGCCTAAATATGACAATTACAGCCACTGACTCCTCCAATAATAAATGGTAACATTGAATCATTTGACTGTAATTACAAATTCGGTAAAAATATTAATGACGAATAAAAACTAAAGTACACGTGCATGATCTTAATTTTTAACCTATCATGAATTGCTTTCAGAATCACTAACTTTTCTCCAACATTATATATTACTACATGTTTCGCTCATTCTTATTACCTAACAAACATCACAAACTTGTTCATTAATAATGGAGAATCAGTTATGTGAAAGCTTAAATTATTCCTAGTAGAGAATTAGAAACACAGTATACCCCATCATGGAAGAGAGATAAACGAACTAAATCACACTTCCATTTTGATATCTTCTTACCATGACTATCATAATGTATTATTTAAATACAATATTAATACGTTTAAAGCACTGTCGCATATGAAACATATTCAAATTAGATGTCACAAATATGCCAATCGCATGGAGCTTAGCAAGGAATTTCAAACTTACATGTATACAACCATGGAATAATATATGCTCAGCTTCATTCCGGATCAGAAAACACGACGGCAACGAAAACCCCGAACCTCGAACAGTAGTTGCGCTCCGGAAAAGCTCCAAACACAGATGGAATCCCGCTTGAAGAACCCAGAAAACGACAGAGGATGTCCTTTGGAATCAATGGAAGCTGGCTACTGCTTTCTTTGGTTTCCAGAATTTTTAACTCTTTTTTTTTGGTTTTTTTTTAATCTAAATATTAAATTTGAACTACATAAGTTTTGAGTTTTCAAATTCTTCTTTTTCGGTTGAGAATGTGTGTATCAAGATGAAGGAGCGCTCATTTCATTGGTTGCTCTCTTGTTTCTCACGATGTGTGTTTGTTCTCTCCGTTTTCTTTTCTCTCCTTTTTCTTTTCAATTTTTTTCTCTTCTTCCGTTTTTGGTCTTCAAACCGTGAGCCAGCAGAAGAGTCTCCCCTCTTCTTTTTAAAAGAAACTCTATCTTAACATTTGTTTTTCTTTAAAATGTTGAAGACCCATCCTTTCTGCTGAAGATTCCCACGTGGGAGACCAAGAATCATGGGTCTCCACGTGGGTTTCGAGGGTTATGGGCTTCGTCTCGTGCTCCGTCCGTGTCCCCCACGTGTGGTGGTCTCGGATTATTATGGGCTAGGTCCGAAAATTATAAAACCGGGTAGTTTGAACCCGATTATTATTCTTTGCCCGGAACCGAGAATGAGAACACGGTGTTATTAATTAATCCTACGTAAGCAAAATAATTATAAGACTAATAATTAAAACAAAGTTATTTTTTATATTTTTCTTTCAAAATCAAAGTAACTACAAAATGTTAATGCAACTATTTTTATTATTTTCGTTTTTATAAAAAGATAAAAATATAAAGTACTATTTTTGTATTTTTCAAGTTTAAAAATGACTACGAAACATTAATAAAACTATATTTTTGTTATTTTTCATTTTAAGGTAAAAGTAAAGTAAAAGAGTCAAAATTAGCTAAGATAGCTATATTAAAACTAAACTAAATATTTTACGCTAAAAATATAAAAAATCTCGGGGAGGGTCAAAAATCACGCGTTTACATATCAGGGCCAGAATCCAATTCCGGAGGTTGGAGTAGGTCTGTAATGTCAAATATGATTTGCATGCAAAATTTGAGGTCAATCGAACGTGATTTGGTAGGTCTAAACATCGGAAATAGAAGCTTGAAGATTCAAAGTTCCTAAGGGTTGATTCGGAGTGTAATTCGTGATTTTAGTGTTATTTGATCTGAATTAAGCCTTGAGCAAGTCTGCAATGTGATTTGGGATTTCTTGGAGTCTCGGGGGCCTCGGGTGAATTCCGGGTGGTTAGCGGATCAAAGATTAATTTTGAACAAGTGTCGAAGCTTATGGTTGCTGGTATTTTCGCTTCTGCGGTTAGGTGACCGCAGAAACGGAACCACAGAGGTGAATGAGTGGCTGCAGAAGCGGTTTTGGACTAACGCTTGAGGGACCGCAAATGCGGTCAAGGCTCCGCAGAAGCGGGACCGCATCTGTTGAGGAGAGGTTGCAGAATCGGAAGGGGCTTGGAGAGGAGCCACAAAAGCGGCTTTTGGACCGCTTAAGCGGAACTGCTAAAGCGATTTGGTTTCCTCAAAAGCGAAAATGGGCTGGATCCCCTTGACTACAAAAGCAGAGTTTTGTTCGCAAAAGTGGAGTCGCTGATGCGGTATTTTTCCGTAGAAGCGGAAACGACTGATGGCAGAAGCTTAATTTAAGTCGTGATTTGGTTCATTTCTCTCATATTGTTCATGGCTTGGGGCGATTTTGGAGAGCTTCAAGGAGGGTATTTTCGTATTCAATGTTTAGGTAAGTTATTCCCACCAATTATTAGCTAAATACATCGATTATATATGAGATTAAGCATGGAAATTCGTGTAAATATTAGGGTTTTCGTTAGAAACCTAAAAAATTATAATCTTGAATTTTAGCCACGATTTTGAGTATGGAATTAGGAGAAAATTATATATTTGAGTTCCTAAGGTTATGGATAATCCTTACCTTCAAAAAATTTCGGATTCCGGGCATGTGGGCCTGATGGCATTTTTGTCAACTTTTCGTTCGGGGTTAGGAATTGTTATAAATTGGACTGTAAAGTATAGTTGAGCATATATTAATGGATTTGTATGATCATTGGCTAGTTTTTGGTGCATTGTGCGTTGGTTCAAGCCTTCGGAAGAATGTAGAACGCTGGTTATGAGTCTTTAGAGCGAGGTGAGTCTCCTTTCTAATCTTGTGAGGGGGAATTTGCCCCATAGGTTAGTAAAATGGTTATGTGCTCCTATTTATGGGGGCTACGCACGCAGGAGGTGACGAGAGTCCGTGCGTAGCTACTATTATGCTATTGTTCGGGTAGACTAGGACTTGAAAGCATGTTATACTTGGATTACTATGAACCCATTGATAATTTGAATTGTCTAGATCACCTTAAATTGGTAAAGGACTTTAAAAAGAGACTTAATATCAATTTTCCGTGAAACGTTAAAAAGAGAGAGTTGTTTGTTTGGATGATTATCCTCGATGACCTCTTAATTTTCTATTTGAGCATGTATTTTATATGTGCCTGCGTCGCATTGATGATTCGCGAGCAAAATATGTATTTATTTATGAAACGGGCCGAACGCCTCGGTGAAAATAGATGCATCTATGGTGCGTGCCGTTCGACCCTCAGCAATGAATAATTTACATTCTGTTTGAGCGGGTCGTCGACCTCGGTGTGATTTGTGCATGTTTATCTGTTACCTAACAACTACAAATGTGGAATTGGCCCTACGTGATATGATATAAACTGGTAAGATAATAAAGGATAGACTTTGGAAGCCATTTATTGTTGAAGGCGCTTACATGTTATTCCTGGCTTCACAGTTAGAACGTTTATATAAATCTATGATTATTTTCATATTTATAGAATATTATTAATTGACCTCTAGTGAGTGTCGAAGTTGGCCATCTAGTCTCTACCCCTTCGGGATTAGGCGGAATACTCACTGAGTACACGTTGATTACGTACTCATACTACACTTCTGTGCATTTTTATTGCACATGTACATGTACACTTTTAGCAGCCTACTGGCGTAGCGGCATAGATAACTCTAGGACTAGGTGAGCTGCAAATTTGCGAGGCGACCCGCAGCTAGTGTAGTTCTTTTCTGTACTTTGATTATTTATTCCTTGTCCACTGTATTCCGGACAGATGTTGTATTTTATTTCATTATCAGTAGTCGCTCATGCACTTGTGACACCGGGTTCTGGGATGATTTTCGAAAGGTTTGATTTAATTGTTATTGTTGATTTGAATTGAAGCAAAACCCTTTTATTTAAAAAAATGGAAGATTTTTTTTGGAATTTGATGTATTTTAAAAGAGAATTTTAAATCGGTAATCTAATTTGCTGGCCTGACAGCGATGTCCGACGCCATCACGACTCGTAGTGGATTTGGATCGTGACATATATAGTTTGATTAATACGTGTATAAATATAATATTAAATTTAAATGGAGCATGTGTAAAAAAAAACTGTATCTTATAAACTTGTTAATATGTAATAATATTATACATAAATATCTTATAATTGTATGATAATGTTATTAAAACTGTATATCGCTTATAGCGTAAATGTATTAAAGACCTGGCAGATCTGGTATACAAAAGTCTCAAATTCTTATTAATTTTTTTATAACATTTTGCATATATAAATGGTATAATATGTGTAGATATATAGTACTAAAAAAACAGAAAAGGTGTATAGGAATTGTATAGTAACTGTGTGGTAACTGTATGGGGACTGTATCAAACAGAATTTACAAGTATCTCCCAAGAAAATTAAAGACAAATGGAAAAGAATAATAACAACTCAATCAAAATAATTTATGTTAATTCTGCATTCATCCTTGAAAACTTATATTAACTGGATAGCTCTACTATACCAGTGTATATTAATTGTATTAAACTAGTACCATGAGTAATTAAGATTAAATCGATAAAACTATAACGTTTTGCATATAAAAATGGTATAATATGTGTATATACATCGTATTAAAAAAATAGAAAAGGTGTATAGGAATTGTATAGTAACTGTATGAGAACAGTATGGGGACTGTATCAAACAAAATTTTACTAGTATCTCCCAAGAAAATTAAAGCAAAATGGGAAAGAATAATAACTCAGCCAAAATGATTCATGTGCATTCTGCATTCATCATTGAAAACCTGTATTAACTGGATAACTATACTATATCAGTGTATATAAATGTATTAAACCAATACCATAGGTAATTAAGATTAAAACGCTTAAATTGTGATGTAAGAATCATTATAAAGACATTAAATACGTAGCATCCAAACTATGGTGCACAATCCAAGTTCCCAAAAGACATCTTCTCCGAAATTCTTATAAACTATTTGTTTCGAACTCTGAAGCTTTGTTTCTTTGGTAGAACACATGGTCACATTCCTGGCATTATCATGCTGAACCCTGCCCTTAAGGACAAGCAAATATGGATTATCATACTGGCGTTCTCTGATGCGATCATACCAGGAAGATCGAGAAACAATGCAAGCAACACTCGACTAGTCTCTAAAATATCTTATCTTACCATCCGATTAGCCAAAGCCTGAACATCAGCTGCAAATAGCCGCTCCCTAACTGGAATGTATGCAAAGCTACACATTCAAGCCGCCTTCCTGCTCAAAGCATTGGCCACCATATTGGCCTTCCTCGGGTGATACAAAATGGTAATATCATAGTCATTGAGTAACTCTAGCCACCTCCGCTGCCTCAAATTAAGATCTTTTTGCTTGAATAGATGCTGAGGACTGTGATGATCGATGAATACCTCACGGGATACACCGTACAAATAGTGCCTCCAAATCTTCAAAGCATGAACTATTGAAGCCAACTCCAAATCATGTACAGGGTAATTCTTCTCGTGGGGCTTCAACTGACGAGAAGCATATGCAATAACTCTACCCTCCTGCATCAACACACATCCGATACCAACTCTCGAAGCATCACAATACACAGTGTAAGCACCTGAAGCTGATGGAAATACCAACACGGGAGCCGTGGTCAAAGCTGTCTTGAGCTTCTGAAAGCTCTACTCGCACTCATCTGACCACACAAATGGATCACCCTTCTGAGTCAACCTGGTCAAGGGCAATGCAATAGAGGAAAATCCCTGAACAAACCGGCGATAATACCCTGCCAACCCAAAAAAACTACGAATCTCCGTGACTGAGGTTGGTCTAGGCCAACTCTGCTCCGCATCTATCTTCTTCAGTTCGACATGAATACCCTCGCTAGACACCACATGTCACAAGAAAGCCACTGACCCAAGCCAAAACTCACACTTGAAGAACTTTGCATAAAGCTTCTCCTCTCTCAATCTTTGTAATACCACTCGCAAATGCTGATCATGCTCCTCCTGGCTACGCGAGTACACCAATATATCATCAATAAAAACAATCACGAATGAATCCAGATATGGCCGAAATACACTGTTCATCAAATGCATGAACGCGTCTGGGGCATTGGTCAGCCCAAAGGACATAACAAGAAACTCATAGTGCCCATATCTTGTTCTGAAAGCCGTCTTCATAATATCTAAATCCTTGATCTTCAGCTGGTGATACCCTAAACGGAGATCAATCTTGGAGAACACCCTCTCTCCCTGAAGTTGGTCAAACAAATCATCAATGCGGGGTAGAGGATTCTTGTTCTTTACCATTACTTTGTTCAATTGCCTGTAGTCAATGCACATCCTCATTGTGCCATTTTTCTTTTTCACAAATAGGACCGGTGCTCCCCATGGTGATACACTCAGATGAATAAACCTCTTATCTAGGATTTCCTAAAGTTTCTTCTTCAACTCTTTCAACTCTGCTGGTGCCATACGATAGGGAGGAAGAGAAATGGGCTGAGTGCCCGGTACCAGGTCAATACTAAAGTCAATATCCCCGTCCGGTGGCATACCCGGCAGGTCTGTAGGGAACATATCAGGGAACTCCTTTACAACAGGAACATAATCAAGACTAGGAGCCTCAGCTCCCACATCCCTCACAAAAGCCAAGTATGATAGACAACCTTTACCAACCATCTGCTGGGCCTTTAGGAAAGAAATCACCCTGCTAGGCACATAGTCAGTCATACCACAACACTCGATCCTTGGAATACCCGGCATAGCCAATGTGACTATCTTAACATGATAGTCCAGGATAGCATGGCACGGAGATAACCAATCCATGCCCAGAATAACATCAAAATCTATTATGCACAATAGAAATAGGTGAACTTGGGTCTCCAGACCCCCAATAGTCACTAAAGACGACCGATATACATGGTCCATAATAATAGTATCACCCATCGGTGTAGATACATGAACAGGTAAAGCAAGACACCCCTGATCATACCCAAATGATGAGCAAAATAAGAAGACACATAAGAATAGGTAGAATTGGGATCAAATAAAATGGAGGCATCCCTGTGGCAGACTAAAATAATACATGTGATAACAGCATCCGAGGCAATAACATCCGATCAGCCCTGAAGAACATAGAAGCGATCCTGACCACCGCCCGATCGGCCTCCCCCTTTGGGGCGACCCCTGACTGCCTGTCCCTTACCCTTAGCTGGCGGGGCGGGTACTGAAGATAATGGGCCAAAAGATAAGGGTTGACCTCTTTGCTGAGATGAACTGGCCGCACAACGAAGACACTCCCTCCGCATATGCCCGAACTCGCCACACTCGTAGCAGCTCCCGGGTGCTAGGAACTGGGACTGAAGGGAACCCCTCGTACCAGAGCGGCTAGCTAAGGCACTCAACCGGGATGAACCTTAAACAGATGGGGCATGATACGAACTCTATGTTGGAAGTGCACTAAGAGATGCCTGACTCTACTGAGAGCCCTGATAAGCCCGACCAAAATATACACCACGATACTCATGTCTAGCTGATTGTGTGGGCCTAAAAGAACGTCCCCGGCCCTACTGAAACTGGCCCCATGAAGGAGCGCCACTATGACTACCAGAACCTCGAGGCGTCTTGGCCTCCCTCTCCTCACGATCCAGGCGGCGAAGTGACTCAATATCCTGTGTTATATCCACTACCTCCTCAAAAGTAGCACCCATCACTCACTCTCTAGTCATAAGGATACGAAGAGGGTAGTGGAGATCATCAACAAACCTCTGGATACGCTCACGGTCCATTGGGACCAACCAAGATACATGACGGGATAACTCACATAATCTTATCTCATACTATGTGACTGACATCTCTCCCTTCTTTAGTCCCTCAAACTGCCTGCGCAACTCCTCTCTATGGGACTGCGGTACATACTTCTCTAGGAATAGAGTGGAGAACTGCTGCCAAGTCAAAAGTGCTGCACCAACCGGCCTACGTTGCTTATTTGCCTCCCATCATGTGAAGGCCGCTTTAGTGAACTAAAATTTAGTGAAAGACACACCGCTGGTCTCAAGAATCCCCGCTGTGCAGAGCGTCCGCTGACATATATCAATAAAACCATGGGCATCCTAGCCCTCAGCTCCACTAAATGTCAGAGGTTGGATTCTACCAAACCTCTCGAGGCGACGCTGCTTGTCCTTGGGCATAACTAGAACCTTTTTCTCCTGAGCTGGTACCACTGGCTAAGCTGGAGGTACCTCTGGAGTCGGTAACCTCTATAATCCCTGTAATCCCTGCTCTGGTGTGCGAGCAGCGAGGGTCTGATTGCTCCCCCGGCCTGTGAAATAGCTGATGATGTGGTGGTGGCTGAGACAACCTAAGTGAGACCCGTACAAACTATCAATATCTGGGCCAACATCTCCTGGTGATCCGGTATCACAATGGGAACAACTGGTGCGTGAACTGGTGTTGCTAGAGTCTGGTCCTGAGCTGGGGCAACTAAAGGATCCACAGGTGCTGCCGCTATTGCTCTGCCTCTACCACGACCACGACCGTGTCCACGGCCTCTAGTAGATCAGTGTGTTGTACTGGTGGTAGTCCGCCACGTCAAGTAGCTCGTGTCCTCACCATATGTGAGAGAATAAAATAAAGAGAAGTTTAGTATTCGGACCAACAAGTTCACACGATAAGAATTTCAAGAATGTGAAATTTTTCCTAAAGGTTCTGTAGCCTCCCGAGGATAAGTACACACGTTTCCGTACCGATCCGCGAGACTCTATCAAACCGGCTCATGACTCGCGAGACCTAGTAACCGAGGCTTTGATACCAACTTGTCACGATCCCAATCCCCGTCGTGATGGCGCCCAATATAATGCTAGGCAAGCCTGACCATTTAAACACTCTCAACCCAAGTACGAAACTCATTACCAGTTAATAGAGTTAAATTATCAGTTTAACATGATTCTAACCCATGATAATAGATAAAAGCAGTGCGGAAAACCATAATAATGCCAATACAACTCCTAACAGATTTGGTGTCACGAGTCTAGAGCCTCTACATACAACCGAATAGCAAAGGGGATAAGGGGAGATCCGTACAGTGTACTGCTACGTACAGCCCAATCCGTACAGTGTACTGCTACAGCATGCATCCCGATCCAATAATAATAGTCAACATTACTCACTAGGGGTGTGCAGACTCTGGAGGGGCTACTACAGCCCAAACGCTATAATAATGCACCATGCAGTCCGATCCATATAATATATACCATATATCACTACGGTGTGTAGTCCGATCTATATAATATATTACTGTGGCATGTAGTCCGATCCGTACATGTATATGTATATACTGCTGTGGTGTGCAGCACAATCCACTATATATCAAATACCCTCACTATGGGGTCCTTGGCCCCTCTCACTCTATATAGACTTGGCCACTCGGGCTCACTTAGCTAAGACAGAGTTTCCAACCCCAGGGATTTCATATTTGGATTGCCAATTTCTAAAGCAGGTTTATATTATGTTTAACAGTTAAGAACCTGACTGAGAGTATGATTTCAATAAGTAAACTAAGGTCAACTAGCACAACATACCCCCTAAGGATTCTACAGATCGGTGAAGGCACCAAACATGGCAACTAGCCCAAAATATACTGATATCAATTAAGTCTCAGTCAAAAATACAGTATAGTCATCAATAGGGATGGACCATGTCCGAATCCCTAGTAGTAACAAACCCTACCCTCATCATACAGTTCATGTCTCATCTCAACATAGCACCACGTAGTACAAATTCGGGGTTTCAAACTTTCAAAATATCATTTATAACTATTACTCACCTCAAGCCGGCCGAAATCCTAGCTCGTCTTGCATTTTCCTAGCAAATCAACCTCCTCGTGCGTAGAATCTGGTCAAAACCACAAGAAATACATCACAATATGCTAAGGGAACATAACCCAATCGAAAAGACTCAAAAATTATCAAAAATTACGAAGTTGGCAAAACCCGAACCTCGGGCCAACTTCTCAAAAAATTACGAAATTCACATTACTGGATTTCACGCCTCGTCACGAGTTCATACAGCTCAAATGCTCCCTCAAATCCCAAATTCTCATTTCAAAAGCCAAGCCCTAGTTCTTCCAATTTTACCTAAATTTCCATGAATTTAAAGGTTGATTCTTCAATAAAATGACGTTTCTAGGCCATATGACTCACCTCCAATCAATTTTCGTCAAAATCCTCTTCAATTTCTACCAAAAAGCTCTCAAGGTGCTCAACAATGAAGGAAAATGGACCAAGTTTCACGGATGAAATAATATAAAACCTTTCTGCCCAGTTGTATTTTTATCCTATGCAACGCGGTCAACACCTCCGCGTTCGCGATGACCAGAATACCTTGACCAAAATTTAACCCTTCGCGAACGCGGCTCCCAGCCCGCGAACGCGAACCTTCAGAAACTCTAACTACACGAACGCGTGCTCCTTGACGCGAACGCAATGAACAATTTCACTAGGTCTGAACTTCCTTCTACGCGAACGCGTTACCTACACCGCGAACGCGATGCTTCGCCTTCCAGAATACGCGAACGCGGCCCTCTTCCACGCAAACGTGAAGACCAAATTTCCAAGCCATCAAATTCCCTCTACGTGTTCGCGACATCACCCATGCGAACGCGAAGAGCAGTTTTCTGCAACACCAACAGCTGAAAATCTGCAACCTTTTGAGTCCAACAATGGCCCGATTGACCACCTAAAATCACCCCGAGGCCCCCGGGACCTCAACCAAAAGCACCAACATATCCTTAAATATTATTCAAACTTGTTTCAATCTTCAAAACACATCAAACATTGCTAAAACCATTAAATAACACCGTATTCAAGCCTAGGCTTCTTTAAAACTTTCGAAATACGCATTTGATCAAAAACCCGACCTAAACACCTCCGAATGACCTGAAATTTTGCACATACATCCAAAATCACCGAACGAAACTATTACAACTCTCGGAGTTCCATTCCGACCTCTGGATCAAAATCTCACATACCAACCGAAATTCGCCAAAATGCTAAATTCGTTAGTTTAAGCCTAATTCTACACCGGACCTCCAAAATCAATCCCGATCGCACTCGTAAGTCACAAATCATCCCCCGAAACTAACCGAAACACCAAAAATATCATCTGAGCCCTCTAACTAAATAGTCAATATCTTGTTTACTTTTCCCAAACAAGCCTTCCTTAAAGAGGCTAAGTGTCTCATTTCCATCTAAAACCAACCCAATTCGACATGATCATCTCAAATACCGATAATGAAGTATAGAGAAACATAAGATGCGGGAAACGAAGCGGTAACTCACGTGACGACGGGCCGGATCGTCACATATATTAAAACTGTTGGTTGATCATATGGGAATGTTCTCCTTTATGCTATGCATATAGGAAATATTAGAAATGTTCTTCCTATCTTGAACAGTGAAGTATTAATTAGACTGTTGGTTCATATGGGGATGTTCTCTTAGGAATGTTCTTCCTATCTTGAACATTGAAGTATAAGATCACTGTTCGTTCACAGTATTGTTTTCTAGTACTCATGCAGCAAATTGATTGTAACTACAGAGTTTATAGTAATAGGATGAAGGTTAATGAGAGCCTTCAATGTAAGATGCAAAGTAGACATTCGAAAGTAGAAAGAAAATATATTTTAAGTTGAAATTAAATTAAAAACATGGTATGTGTTCCTATACGAAGTTTACTTCAATTTTTTTCTTAAATTTTGTGAGTGAAAACTATCAGTATTTCAGTTGAAATAGTAGCTTCCTCTTGCACCTTTTGAGTGTTAGAATCAAAATAATGGGGTATCGTGCAAAAGCTATTAACACATATATCAAAAGAAATAAAAATATTTAATGTGGTTCAATCAATTAATTTATCTATAGAGACGGAAAAGCGTAACTCATTATATAAAAGAGTATAAAATATCAAGAAAAAGGCTTTGTGAATTTTGTAACTATAACCCATATACGAGATCCACGTTGTTGAAGAGCTGTGACTACAATATTAAGACACCCTTTAACAAGAAGTATTATCTTGACACAATTTTATCCAAAATATAGATATCTGAAACTGTCCCTCTTGACTATGACCTGAAACTTATATAAAGTAAATATTAATTTGGGACGATAGCCTTAGCCTAGAGCTTCTACAATTTCAGAACAACACATGACTATACATGAGTCGATTGAATAAATTAAAGCTTGCACAAAATCTTTCATCCTAACCTTTCTTTTTTCCTCTCTAACTTTTGCAAGTGGAATAAATTGCAATAAGTAAAGTAGTTAGTGAAAATAGTAGAACTTCTATCCACTATAATTTTCTAATTTCCTATGGCGTGTTGAAATTGTCAATCTACTAGATAATCTCTACATTGATTGACCAGTTGTTTTGAGCTGTAATCGCACTCATAAAATAGTCTATGTACTGCTATAGCAGAAAATAATATTTTATAACTAGCTGTCGTATGGGTTCTAGATCATAATAATGTCATTTTGTTAATGACTCAAAAAGATTTCACGTGGTGGGAATCTTTTAAAGAGTTTTTTTTCGCTTTGATGTTTTAACTTTTTGATTTATTTAACCTGAGTGGCTATTCCACTTGTCGTCGTCACGATGATACGTTGATTTTCATTTTTATCACTAGTAGCTAACATGTTTTAATAATTTCTCGCTAATTCAATTAATTAAATAGGATTAACAACAGATTTTTCTTTCTAGCTACTAATTCTTATTTTTTTTTTAATAGTATATACTATTCTCACGAAGCTAAATATTACTCCCTCCAAATTGATCCAAATACTTGCATGCATTTGATCATGAACTGCAAAGAAAGTCGGGTCTGAATAATAATAATTTCTTGAATAGGTTTATCTAATTCTTCAATTTCATAATATTAGATATTGGCAAAATATAATGATCCGACCCGTCGTTTTATGTGTTACCGCCCCGTTTTCCCCATTTCATGCTTCTTCATGTGTCATTATGTGAATATGGTGTGTTAGAATTGATTTGGATTGGGTTTGGTAGAAAATAAGACACTTAGGGTGTGTTTGGTATGAAGGAATGGAAAATGTTTTCCTAGAAAATGTTTTCATGGAAATGAGTGGATTTAACATTCGCGGCACCAGACTTCTTTTTTATTCTAAATTTTATTATGTATATTATTGGCTCTATAGTTGTGTTCAGACTTCTCTAGATGCTCGTGACACCCCGGTCGGACTGTGTTGGCATGTAAATTTTGTTAATTAAATGTCATTAAGTCGTATTTTTGCTATTCATTTATGTTTAATTATTTGGAAAGAGGCGAATTGGATTAGTTGACTGGCCTTGTCTTCACGAGAGGCGTCATCACGACTAGTACGAATTTTGGGTCGTGACACAAAACTTGGTAAAAACTTAAATGAAACAACATTCAGTAAGTTTAAGTCGATTGTATATATACATACATTTTACTTTCCATATCACGCTATTTAAGCTGATCATCTAAAAATTAAATTGATTAAAAGTACATTTTCACTGTATCCATTTGTAGCTCGTTGAATCGTATGTTTTTACTTACCAAATTTTAGTTTCTTCTATTTACAACTAATCTAGTCATGAGAGATGTTGAGAGAATAATGTTGATTAGTTGTTCATACTCTTAAAGTAGTGAGATCTTTTCTAAATAACTATATATGCGAAATTGTCCGAACAGTATCCACTACTAAAAATTTGGAAAAAAATTGACCGAGACTTACCGACCAATGTTCATCAGTCTAAAAAAGACCGTCCAGCATGGACGGATTTTTTTTTTAAATGACATACAAACCATAATCAGTTGGTAAATTGATCAAACATTTGACCGCAATGGTCATACTTGCTTAGTCAAAATATTTTTTATTATCGACCAACATCGGTCTGTTATGTGAACTTATATTTTTTAATTTTAATAATTAAGTTATTATTTATAATATTTTATAAAATTTATAGTTCAAGTTATGACCAAAGTCGGTTGGTTATTACATGAGAACATTTTATCGACCAACTTTGGTCGGTAACTATAATTTATGGAAACTAACCGACCAATTTCGGTCGGCTCATAGGTCAAACATGGTTAAACTTTTAAATCACATTAAAATTTACTATGTAAATAATATAAATATAATCCTTTAACACTTTATTTTGTAATAAAAACAATGAAAGAACTAACATATACTATAACAAACTATATATAGTTAAAGTAGTATAACAGTGTGTGTGTGTAAGAACGCAAAGTGCTACGACTACAATGTCATTTTTAGGGGGCGGGGGGCGAGGGGCGGGGAGGGGAATAAGCTTGTGAAGAAGCAATAATCTAATTATTATATATAACTAATCATCCTTAAAACTATTTATTTGAATAATTATTAAATTAATTCATCGACCTATAACATAGAAATTAAAATTAACGTACTTATATGCATGTCTCATCCTATATCGATTAATCTATGTCATGTGTTGTTAGTTATGAACGAATGATATATATAGAACAATACTAAACTTCTTTTATATGTATGTATGTATCCCAAATTAAATAAATGAAAGAAACTATTAGCATTATGGCAATCATATATAAGTAAATGAGTTAATATAACAATAAACTAAACATATTTAGAATAGAATAGTATTGATTTACCAATTCATCAATATGATCAAGTTTTTGTGTGTAGTAGGGCATGCACATGCGTCATATATAAGTAGTATTAGTTATTCGCACAAGTCAAACAATAATAGTTTAAAGAAGTACACCAAAGTATGTGTATACATATATTTATCCAGACATCGGGTTTTTCATCACAGGGTCATAGGACTATAAGTCCATCATACAATCCACCCGCCTCACATCAACTTGGATCGCAGCCACATGGATCACACCCTTACATATCACATCCACTTGGATCGTAGCCACATGGATCACACTCTTACATATTACAACCACATGGATCATAGCTATCTATATCATAGCCACATGGGTCACAACCAACTGTATCACAACCACATGGATCGTATCCAGCTATGTCACACTCACATGAATCACAACCATCTTCATTATCTACTTCATCTATTTTATAAATTCACTTGCGACCGTAGCTCCGAGCCCCATCCACACCGTTTACGCATGCCTCTGATACGCATGCAGAGGATGATGATCCAGAGGTAGGACATTATTATTGCAATGGCAGGATCATCACAGTCCCTGAGGGGAACTGGTAAAAGTTATATATTACATTTGCGTTTATTATTTTATAATGTATTAACTAATATTTATTATTAAATTACATGTTCAATATATTGATCCGACATGTCGTTTTACTTTCAGATCCCCGTTCCCCTAAATATGACTCTCTGTATGTGCTTTAACTATTTTATGACTTACGGGGATGGTTAGTTTGGGTTTGGAATATTTCGAGTTGAAATCAGAACACTTAGTTCCTTAATATTGGCTAAAAGGGTTAAGTTTGACTCGAGTCACTATTTTTTAGTAAACAACCTCAGGTCCGAGATCCTATAGTCCCAATAGGTTCGTATGATGATTTTGGACTTAGACGCATATTCGGATCGGGGTTTGGATGATCCGGGAGCATTTCAGCGCTTAACATTGAAACTTAGCATATTGAAGGTTTTAACGTTCTTTAAATTTAGTTTGGAGTAGGTTTTGGTGTTATCGAGGCCAATTTGGATTCTGAGCCTGGGAATAGTTATGTCTGGTGATTTAAGACTTCCAGGCAAAATTTATGTCATTCCGAGTAGTAAAAGTATGATTCAGCGCGTTTGGAACAAGTTGGAAGAACTCGAAGTTTATAAGTTGATTCTATTGGTGTTCGGTTGTGATTCATAGTTTTAATGTTATTTATTGCTGAGGGTGCGAGCAAATCCATTTTTTATTTATTACCTCGTTGGTATGTTTGGGAGAGTCCTTGGGGGACTTGAATGCCATTTGGACGATGCACCTTGCTCATTTGGACTTGGAGGAATTGGCTGAAGCAGCAGTAATTCTGGTGCAATCGCACCTGCAAGAGGCTAGCCGCAGGTGCACGCTCGCAGAAGCGAGCCAATGGCTGCAGAATCGGCCCAACATGGGCTGCTAAGTGATGACCCTTTGGGTCGTCACAAAAGCGCAGGTGTGAAGCTGGCAAACACAGAAGCAGGTAGGGTCGCAGGTTCGATATGTATGTCGCAGACGCATGCGCGTAGAAGCGAGCCATTTTCCATAGATGTGGAAGTAGGGTAGCTGGGGCAGATCGGCATCTGTGATGCATTTTCGTAGATGTGGAGCCGCAAAAGCGGCCAAATCTCCGCAGAAGCAGAAATCGCTAGAGGCAAAAGAGTTTATTTAAGACAAGATTTATGTCATTTTGGTTAATTTATTTCACTTCTTGGGCGATTTTTGGAACTTCTTAGAGATGGGTTTCACCTAGCTATTTAAGGTAAGTAATTTCTATCCAATGTGAGTTAAATACATAGATTATGGGTAGATTTTAACTAGTAAAATTATGAAAATTATGGGTTTAGTTGAAAAATCTAATGGGATTTAACCACGAAAATGATTATGAAATTCATTGAAAATGATATTTTTGAGTTCGTAAGGTTATGGGTAACATTATTCTTCAAAAATTTCTTGAATCTGGACACGTGGACAAATTTTAGAAATCTTCCAATTTGGGTTGGATAATTACTCCAATAGTTAAATTATGAACTTTTGAGTATATATTGACTTATTTATATAATATTTGGTTAGTTTCGAATTGTTTGGCACCAAGTTGAGGATTTGAAACATATTTGTGGACCGGAAGTAAGCTTGAGAACGAGGTAAGTCTCTTGCCTAACCTTGTAAGAGGGAACTCATCCCGTTAGGTATATTTTTATTGTGAATTACTCGTGTGAGGACCTACGTACACACTAGATGACGAGAATCCATGCGTATCTATATTTCACGAGATGTGCAGGTACTTTTAGGTTTACATCATGCTTTAATTGTACTATCATGTTTGTTATGCATATTGATTATCTTGAATAGGCCTGAGACTAGAGATTTTAAAGTTGATACATCCAAGTTATATTTCTTATTTTTTTAAAAAAATATTTAATATCTCTGAGAAATCAATGTCCTCTCGCATCAAAAGTACTTTTGCGAGCGAGATAAACTTCTCTATTATTATGAGAGCGAGTCATTTACCTCGGCAGGTTAACAAATGCATTTATGGTTCGTACTGCTCGACCCTCTACATGCACACCATATATTATTGGATCAGGTCGTACGACCTCGGCATAAATCATGTGTGACAATACCCGGTGCCTAAGTATACTTGAATTATGTTATGGCTTGAGAGGTTACAATTATTTGCTTACAAAATTAAATTGGAGTTTACTATTCGTTGAAGAATTATTTATTACTGCTTGTTATTGAGTTATTATTATTTACATAATACATGCTTATTTAGAATTTTTATATTTTATTTGTTGGCCCATAGTAAGCATCGAGTCGATCCCTCATCACTACTTCTTCGAGGTTAGACTGGATACTTAGTGGGTACATGTTGTTTATATACCTACGCTACACTTCTGCACTAATTGTGCAGGATCTGTGGCAGGTGCATCTGGCAATTGTCCCGGCGCGCACCCCTAGTGCGTAGAGACTTAGTGGTAAGCTACTTTCCGAGCCCGTTCTGTAGCACCTGGAGTCTCTCTCTCTCTCTCTCTCTCTCTCTCTCTCTCTCTCATATTTACCTTCAATCTACTCTATTCAAATAGTAGTTTAGAGTTTTGTATATTCTGCTAGTAGCTCATACACTTGTGACACCAAGTCTTGAAAAGATGCTAGCAAACAGTTGATGGCTTTTGAGTATTTTACTTAACTACACTTGTTCATATATCTGTTAGTGCTCTATTTTATCTTACTTAATAGATATAAAAATCAACTATTTCAAAATTGTTAAAAGGAACAATCATATGGTTAGTTGATCGTTGGCTTGCCTAGTAGCGACATTGGGCACCATCACGGCTTATAGAATAAATTGGGTCGTGACAACATGGTATTAGAGCACTAAGTTCACGTAGGTCTCACAAGTTATGAGAAAGCCTAATAAAGTCTTGCGGAGATGTCCGTAGTTATCTTTGAGAAGCTATATGGTATTAGAAAACTACTCTTTCTTCATCTCTTATCGTGCAGTTGATGTTGTACTAAGTATCTTTCTTTTATTCTATCACAGATGGTGAGAACTCATGCACCGAATGTTCCACACCATGGATGAGCTACTCCCCTTATTGCCAGAGGCCGAAGGAGGGCTCCAGCCCGAGGTAGAGGGAAAGGGTGTCCTAGAGTTGCTCCAATTGTACCACTAGTAGATCCAGTGGAGGATCTTGTCATTGAGACACAGGGGCAAAGTTCCTGCAGCGGGGTCAACCCTAGTATATTACATGTCCGCGCCAGGATTCTAGGAGGTCATGGGTCGTATGTTGCGGTTCATGGATTCTATGACTCTAGCTAGTTAATTTTCAGTAGAACCAACCATATCTTAAGTGGGAGGGGAGAACAAACCCCTACTGCTCAGGCTCCTAGGCATGTATCGGCCTTATATCAGACCCTGAGTGCACTACTAGTAGGCGGATCACAACCAGTTACAATAGATATGCCTGACCTCAGACTAGCTGTGGCCGGTGAGCCGCATAAGCTATTGGACAGATGTACCAAGATTCATCCTTCTATCTTTCAAGGTGAGTGACATGACGACCCCACGACTTTATTGATCGATGCAGGGTCAAACTGCACAATATGAGGATATGAGTCCCCCACGAGGTGGACTTTACCACCTTTCAGCTAGAGGGAAAGGCCCATAGATGGTGGCAGTCATCTTCTTGATTTCGGTATTAATTTAGTGCCGGGCACCATATCGTACAGCTCCGATAGGAGTTATAGTAGTGGAAGGAGCAACTTCAGGTTTCTTGGTAATAACTTCGTTAGTAGGCCGATGTGGATACTTGTTTAGCTTGAGTTGGCTTGGTTGGCCCTCAAATTTTATTGTTAAGGGATAGGTTGATTCGAACGTTAGTGAGCTTGTTAATGATATGGGGAGGTCTATGAGTGTTTTTCGGTATTGCGAAACGTTATGATTTGTTGGTTATTGTGACGACTCAACCAGTTGTCTCATGTGTTACTTCTCCATTTCCCCCATTTTATGCTTTTTCATGTTTCATTATCGGTACTTGGTATGTTAGAGTTGATTTGGATTGGTTTTGGTAGAAAATGAGATACTTAGTCTCTTTAAGGAATGTTTGTTTTGGAAAAGTCAACCGGACATTAACTTATGAGTTAGAAGGTTCGGATGTGATTTCCGGTGATTCAGTTAGCTTTAGGAAATCATTTATGACTTAGGAGTGTGATCAGAATTGATTTGGAGGTCCGGTGTAGAATTAGGCTTGAATTGGCGAAGTTAGTATATTGGCGAATTCTGGTTGATAAATGATATTTTGATTCGAGGGTCAGAATGGAATTTCGAGAGTTGTTGTAGCTTCAATGTGTGATTTGTGATGTGTGTACAAAATTTCAGGTCATTCAGACGTCGTTTGATTGGGTTTTTGATCGAATGCGGGTTTCGAAAGTTTTAAAAGAACTTAGGCTTTAATCCGATGAAAATTGATGATTTTAGTGTTGTTTGATGTATTATGATGATTGGAATAATGTTTTAAGATATGTTGGTGCTTTTGGTTGAGGTCCCGGGGGGCCTCAGGGTGATTTCATATGGCAAGCGGGTTGAAATTTGGATTTTGAGACTTCAAATGCTGTTGCTATTTGGTATTTTTGCTTTTGCGAGTCTTGGACCACAGAAGTGGACCCGCTTAAGCGATTGGTTGACCACAAAAGTGGTGAGGAGGCCTGGGTGCCTGGTTCCATAGAAGTGTTGGTGTAGCCACAAAAGCGGAATCGCTTATGCGATGTTGTGACCATAGAAGCGGTTTGGTTCGAGAGTGGGAATTCCGCAGAAGCGGAAGGAGTAGCGTGGAAGCGATCCCGCAGAAGCGGGACGGGGACCGCATAAATGAAAGTGCTGGACTGATTATTAAATATTACCTCCACGAGCTAGGTATTATTTTCCTCCATTGTTGAGCATCTTGAGAGCTTTTTGGGAGCAATTGAAGAGGGTTTCGACATGAGTTTATTGGAGGTAAGATTTTTGAGTTAAAAAGATGACTATTATGTGAAATTAACCTAGAACTTCACGGAATTAAGCCTAAAATTGATGGACTAGGGCTTGAGTTTTTAATATTTCAATTTGGGATTTGATAGGCCATTTGAGCTCGGATTTGGGAGGGTATGTATGACCTCGTAGCGAGACGAGAAATCCGGGAATGTGAGTTTGTAATTTTTTGAGAAGTGGGTCCGGGGCTCGAATTTTGCTAGGTTTGGGATTATTGCTATTTTTGACTGTTTTGATTGGGTATTGTCCCATTGGCATATCGTAATGTATTCGCCCTGATTTTGGTTAGGTTCGACGTGCGAAGAGGCCAATTTGAGGGGCAAAGGCGTTGCGGGCTTGAGATTTCGCCGGTTCGAGGTGAGTTATACTTGTAAATGACATCCTGAGGGTTTGAAACCCCAGATTTGCATATCATAGTGTTGTATTGAGGTGACTTACACGTCGGATATGAGCGTGGGGTAGAGCAATGTTGGGGATCATGACTTGGTCCGTCCCGGTTGTTGATTTTTACCGCGTATTTGACAGAAACTTCTTGTCATCATCATAATTTGGTCGGATTGCCATGTTTGGGCTTCGTGCCAACTATGTGAATCCTTCAGGGATTGATATCACTGATTTTGCATTACTTTGCATATTATTTCATCTTGGTCCAGGGTTTTAATACTGTTTTGCAAACTCGATTGTTTTTCTATGATTTGAAAACTTAAACAATATTTTATTGACGTTTTGAGGTGAGAACTATCATTTTAATATTGCCCAAGTGGCTTATGTGCATTCCTGGAATGAGCATGGATCGGGCTGCGCGCCGCAGTAGTATTATAGTGATTTTAGGATATATGGATGGCTAGGGCTGCACGCCGCAGCAGTATTATATTGATATTGCGCTTTGGCTGTAGGAGCCCCTCCGGAGTCTGAACCCCCACAGTGAGCGCGGGCACCCAAACGGATCGGGCTGCGCGCCGCAGTGGTCATATGCATTGCATTGCATTCATGCATTGGTTCCTGTTTGTAATACGTGTCATGACATTTGGCATTCTTATTACATTGGCATCCATGCTACTTCTTGCACTGTTTACTAGATGCCCTGGTGTTAATTATTAGTAGAGTGATGTTCCCAAGTGGCTGACTTATGTGCTGACTGTGAGCACGTGATTTTTTGCACCGGGCAATTAATTCCAAAATTAAAATAAATATGTTTTTGAGTGCAATTACATGCTTTGTTTGAAATTAGCTACACTTTGTAGGTTTGAAAAAATAGGAAATTAGAAAAAATAAAAAAAAATAGGCTAGGTAATTACTTTGTCTAATGTTATTAATTTTAAGAAGCAAATTAGCAAAAATAGTTCAAACAGCGGAAATTAGAGAAAAATAGTAGAAAAATTGCAAAAAATATGAGATAATTAGGTTAAGTAGGAAATTAGGTTTTTATAATATTCCATAAAAGAAAAAAAAATATACAAAAGAAAATACATAAAAAATAAATAAAATTAGAAAAATACAAAAAATTACATTGGGTTTAATTGTTTTGGGCCAAAAGGAATTGAATTAAGAGGCCCAAACACATTGGCCCAAGGAGATCCGGTCCAGGCCACCAGTGGATTTGATCTCAGCCGTTCATCAGGTTTAATCTAACGGCTGAGAATCAATCCGGAGTTATTTAATTATTTGAGATGTGAGGATTAATCCCAGCCGTCCATAGGAAACGATCTAACGGAAGAGACCATTGGTCTCATTTGTAATCAAACAGTGCCGTTTTAGTAACGCACTCACGAACCGTTGATCACCATTAATTGGAAGGCCAAGATATTCTTAACTTCATCGCCTATATAAGGCTCGTGTCTGAACGGCCCAGCCATTTCTTCAATATTCATAACCCTAGCCGCCCCCCACGCCTCTCCTCTTTCTCGTCTTCTTCTTCTTCAACATCCCTAAACCCTAGCCGGCCAATGGCGGCCACCACCCTCCACGGTGGTCGCCGGCCCCTCTAACTTCCTTTTCTCTTCTTTTCCTTCATCCTTACCTTCTTCTCCATCAAAGCTCCAGAAAATAGACCCTTTCTTTTGAAACTCCGGTCACCGGAATCTTCACCGGTGACCACTTAAACAACGAATCACCGCCTCAAACCAACGCCAATCGATCCCCCGTCACCTGATCTATCCAACCATACTACCCACACCCATCGAATATCCCCGGAGCTTCTCGAATATCCAAAAAGGTGTCGCCGGAAACCTAACTCCGGCGACTTGAAACTTCAACCCTCTTCAAAGATCCATCCTTTACCCTACCCAAACACCCCTACAAACTCAGAAACCCCAAAAGGCTTCATCTTGAAGCCAAACAACGGAAAACAGAAAAGAAAAATGAGAAAAAAGAAAAAAACGAAAAGAAGAAACAAAGGAATAAGAGGGTCTGAAAGAGTTCGAGAGAGAGAGTGAGAAAAAGAAAAGAAATAGGAAAGCTTGGGGGACAGACCCCGCCAAGCTAAGTACCCCGCCTTTTGTGCTTTCTTTGCTTGTCTGTTCTTATTTGCTTTCTTTGCTTGTATTTTCTTTATTTGCTTTCTTTGCTTGTTTGTTCATGTTTTCTTGTTTCATGTCTTTCATCTTATGTTTCTGTTTGTCTTTTCTATTCTATAGATTCTCTATATCCCATGTTTCATCTGTTAGTTTAAGTTTTCTTTTTAACTCGCACATCTTTCGTATCCTTTCCTGTTTGTCTGTTCATCATTTCGTGTTTCATATCCTTCATCCTGCATATTCTTGTATGTTTTACTGTTTCTTCTTAGAGTCCGAAATCCCATGACTACATCTGTTTAGTATTAGGGTTTCTTAACTCGCTCATTTTTATATATTTGTTCTTCTGTTCGTTGGCTTTAAATCATGTCATGTTTCTGATAAGTCGAAGGTTACCTTTATTCTCTTCTCTTTTTCATCTTGAGAACCATATGGTCTTTGATTTGTTTGGATTTCATAGTATAGTTCTTCTTCTATTTTGTCATGCATGCTTTGTTTTCCTTTGCATATTCATATTAAGCCGCCTTTGTATATTCTTCACCCTTGGTTATAAGTTTCCATGTTTGTTTGGTCTTCAACATCTCATCTGTTTAACTTTAGATATCTCTTCTGTTTCTCTTCATGTTTAGCTTAGTTGTTTGACTCTCGATTAGGGTTTCTTCTATTAGCTCTCAATGTCTTTACTGTTTTCTCTTCTTTACATGATTTAGTTTGATTCTAGGTTTAGTAGTTTGATTCTCATGTTCAATCAAGGGTTCTTGCTCTAATGACATCTCTTATGTTCTTTCATCTGCATTTTAGTGACTATGCTTTCTCTTCTATCATTTGGCATGACAGATCTAGGTTTCTTCTTCAATGTTTCTCCATATCCTTCTTTCTTCATCTTCATGTCTGTATCAAGCTAGGATTAGTATTTAAAAGTGAATTCTGATTACCATATTCTGTTAAAGTTCATTGTTGTTATGTCTAGATGAGCCATGTTTCATTCCTTGTTGACTGTTTTATGAGAATTTAGTGTCTATGTGTCTATGCCCATGAATTCTAAGTGTTTTGAGGTTTCTCCAGTATGTCACAAAAGATTATTCATTTGCAGAGAATAACAAATCAAATGCCCGATGCATTTACGGATAT
Organism: Nicotiana noctiflora; assembly: GCA_032618575.1. NCBI lineage: Eukaryota > Viridiplantae > Streptophyta > Magnoliopsida > Solanales > Solanaceae > Nicotiana > Nicotiana noctiflora. The sequence continues at coordinate 72,671 of JASVEL010002973.1, forward strand.
GAAAAGGATAACAAAATCACATATCCTTGCGGAGAATGTTCCAATCCGTATTGATGTCCCTATTGGACAATCTTCTAGTGTCATAGCTAATGAGTCAAAAGCACGCATGAAACGTGGCGGACCATTAGGTTCCAAAGATCGAAATCCTAGAAAAAGGAAAATAAATGATCAAAATGACACTATGAAAGAATCTCATGAAGAAATCCACGACTTAATAAATTCTGAGATTCATGAGGAATCCACTGAGCCTGAGACTCAAGAAAATAAGGAACTATCAATAAATCCAATCGATATTGAGACAAATTTGAATCTAGTAGATATAGTGGTGGATTATGTCTTTGCATATAATGTTGCATCCAGCATTATGCAAGAAAGTGAGGATCTTGAACCTCAATCTGTTGGAGAATGTCGACAAAGACTTGATTGGCCAAAATGGCAAGAAGCAATACAATCAGAGTTGAATTCACTTGCAAAACGTGAAGTTTTTGGGCATGTAGTCCAAACACCTAATGGTGCTAAGCCTGTTGGCTATAAATGGGTCTTTGTACGCAAGAGAAATGAGAAAAACTAGGTACAAAGATATAAGGCACGCCTTGTTGCACAAGGATTTTCACAAAGGCCTAATGTTGATTATGAAGAGACATATTCACCCCTTATGGATGTTATAACATTCCGTTATCTCATTAGTTTTTCCGTCCATGAAAAACTTGACATGCATTTAATGGATGTGGTTACTGCCTACCTTTATGGCTCACTTGATAATGAGATATATATGAAAATTCCCGAGGGCTTCAAAATGCCTAATAATTCAAAATCCCGGGAAATGTTTTCAATCAAATTGCAAAGATCTTTGTATGGTCTAAAGCAATCAGGACGAATGTGGTATAATCGTCTTTGTGAGTATTTATTAAAGGAAGACTATATAAATGATGCCATTTGCACTTGCCGTATATGTTGATGACATAAACCTTATTGGAACTCCTATAGAACTCCAAAAGGCAATTGATTATTTAAAGAATAAATTCGAGATGAAAGATCTCGGAAAGACAAAGTTATGTCTTGGTTTGCAAATTGAACATTTGACAAACGGAATTTTTGTTCATCAATCTACCTACTTAGAAAAGGTACTTAAACGGTTATACATGGATGGAGCACATCCATTAAGTACTCCGATGGTTGTTCGACTACTTGATGTGAACAAGGATCCATTCCGACCTCAAGAAGAGAATGAAGAGCTACTTGGTCATGAAGTACCATATCTTAGTGCAATTGGTGCACTAATGTATCTTGCCAATACTACAAGGCCCTATATAACATTTTCAGTTAATGTCTTAGGAAGATATAGCTCTGCTCCCACAAGGAGACATTGAAATGGAATCAAACACATATGGCGGTATCTAAAAGGGACTACCGTTATGGGCTTATTTTATGACAACAATTGCAGTCTCGATCTTGTTGGTTATGCTCATGCTGGGTATTTATCCGACCCACACAAGGCTCGATCTCAAACAGGTTATGTGTTTACCTGTGGAGGCACTACCATATCTTGGCGATCGACTAAGCAATCAATTGTGGCTACCTCATCTAATCATGCTGAGATAATTGCTATTCATGAAGCAAGTCGAGAGTGTGTGTGGTTGAGGTCTGTAATACTTCTTATTCGAGATAAAAGTGGTGTGAAATGTGACAAGTTACCAACTATTTTGTATGAAGACAATGCAGCATGCATAGCTCAACTCAAGGGAGGATTCATAAAAGGAGATAGGACAAAGCACATTTCACCAAAGTTATTTTTCACACATGATCTTCAAAAGAATGGTGATATTAATGTGCAACAGATTCGTTCAAGTGATAATATGGCTGATTTGTTCACAAAATCTCTACCGGCGTCAACCTTCAAAAAGCTAGTATACAAGATCGGGATGCGAAGGCTTAAGGATGTGAATTGATGCTCTCATTATGGGGAGTTAATGCGCGTTGCACTCTTTTTTCTTACAAGGTTTTGTCCCAATGGGTTTTCCTTGCGAGGTTTTTAACGAGGCAACCAAAAGGCGTATTATTAGATATGTGTACTCTTTTTCCTTTTCTAGATTTTTTTCCCATTGTGTTTTATTTTAGTTAAGGTTTTAATGAGGCACATTACTTATTGAGTAGACATCCAAGGGGGAGCGTTAAGAATAGAATTCTATTTGGAGTGTGTCTATAATTCTATTTGGAGTGAATGTCTATCTTGTGGAGAGTTTTACTTTGTGACTAAGTCATATTTCTCCTATAAATAGAGGGGTCTTACCCCATTGTAAATCATCCCAAAATTCAATAAGAATTCCCTCTCTCTCTTTCTCTGCAATATTGCTCTTGTTCTTTTATTATTTCATAACATACATAATATAGGGTCTTGCTAACATACTACATGAAGGTAGTATGTTAGCACCCTACCCATTTTTTAATTTCCATAAATGTCCCTGCCACCTCAATAAATTTTTAGGCTTTTTAGTCCTTTCACCCAAATTCTCCTAATCTATTTAATGCCCTACAAAATTATATTTTCAAAATGGGACCTACTGATTTGACAAGAAACGGGCCACATGAATGTTGTTTTCTTCTCTTTTCTTATGTTTTTGCCTACATAATTTAGTTAACATTTTTGTTAATTATCATTTTTCTTACTAAGATGTAATTATTAATTTATTGTCAACACTAGATGTTGAAGCAGCTGGAAGTCTTGTACGTTTTTCTCTGTTTCAAAAGTAAAAGTACTTTTACACAAAAGTTTATCAAATAAAAAAGTATTGAAATATTATATGCTTACCTCCATTATGCAATGTAGGAAGAAAAGAAAACTTAAAATATAATGTTGAAATTTCACAGAAGAGCAGCAGTGGCTTCAATCCTTTTTCTTCCGCCGGTTATGTCAGTGAATGGCACATTTTAACAGGACAAAAAAGCGGGATAGTTTTAGGGCATTAAGTGAATTAGGAGAATTTGGGTGAAAGGACTAAAAAGCCTAAAAATTTATTGAGGTGGCAGGGGCATTTATGAAAATTAAAAAATGGGTAGGGTGCTAACATACTACCTTCGTGTAGTATGTTAGCAAGACCCATAAAGTAATCTTAAGTTATTTATTTCATAACAAAATATATATATATATATATATATATTTTGACTAGCGGTATTATTATATTGTCCGGACTGTCAAATGTGTAACGAGCCTGAGACAATTCCACGTGCCCTTGTGTGGGCTTTCTGGGGGGCCCAATCAGAGACTGGGCAGATCCTTGTGGGCCAATCTTGTCACGTGGACTTTGGTACACTTGGCCGAAGAATACGCTGAATAATCATTCCTAATCTCCATTGGACCAATCGTTTCTCTCTTCCCACGTGGGACTTAATACCCCATCCACAACCTAATGGCATCACCTCACCACTAACTCTGCTGGAAAAAATAATTTAGTTCATTCTTACGAATTATTCTATCAGGTTCAGTTTATGTGATTTTTTCTTAGTTTGTTTAAAAAAATAATTTAAATTAAATTTATAATTTTATCAAGAAGTTTTTATAACTATGCAAATATTTTGACATCTTTTTAATTTATTTAGAATATAAATTTCAATTTTTTTTTTAATTTTATGTCTAGTCAAATATATTTACGTAAATTTAAAGCAAAGATGTAGTAATCTTAGAATAAAATATAATTTTCCAACTGTTTTTTGTCTTTACAAAAACGTACCCAACTTTGACTATAGTCTTCGACTCAAATATAGCATTTGTTCGAATCTTTTAATTTAAAAAAAAAAAATAAATATGTATATATATATATATATATATATATATATATATATATATATATATATGATTAGAGTTATTTACTATTATTTAGTTATCAAACTAACAAACATATTTACTTGAATCCCTTCCGTATGTGAAGCATGTTGTGGTTTGTTCGTTTTACATGATTGATTTTGTTTTTTGTTTGATTTACTGAATAATAATAAGTTCATACTTTTTAAAATGGATGAATTAGTCAGTAGGAGATGGCTGGAAATTTTTATTTTAATTAGACATTTCATATTAAAATCCTAAAAATGAATAATTTTTATAGTGACAGCTTTTTAATTTCTTAATTAATCAAGTCAGTGGGTTCCTCCTGATATCAAATATTATATTATATTAAAAATAAAAGGAAATATATACTAGTCATTACTCTTCACCAAAAACCCTACTCTTATTACAATTTTCTTTGATCCTCTCTTTCTTCAACTTTCTCCTATATGCTTAAGCTTATCTAGTTTCTTCTCATTTTTATAAAACAAAAAGGTAGTCTTCCCTTTTAAAGATCTTTCTTTAAAGTCTATGCAATGGCTGATTCTTCTTCTCAATACATCCACATGGTAAGAGTATAATTAATATCTTCTTCTTTTCGTATTTCTTTTTTAATATTTATTTATTCTTTTTTTCCCTTATTAAATTAGTAGGTTTAGATGATTGATAATCTCAATTAGTAAAGAGGATTAATGGATACAGGTGCATCACTTAATTGAGGAGTGTTTGCTATTCAACATGAGTAGAGAGGAATGCATGAAAGCACTCTCCAAACATGCAAATATCCAGCCAGTTATCACTTCCACGGGTAAATCCAACCTTCACTTCTCTTACTTTTTTTCTCAATCTTTTACCTATTTTAACCTATATTATTCGGACTCTTTACAAATATTATCGAATGTGTGTCAAATCTTTCAAGAATAGTATTTTTTTTAAGAATCTGATAGATACGAAGAGTCCATGCAATATAAATTATCATTATCTAATTTTTTGTATCGAACTCAAGTAGATTGACATGGAACATGAAATGAACAATGAAAATACATAATCAAGTAGGTGAAATTAAACAGTAAAAATCCATAGACGCTAGTTTGCCTTTTCCAATATATAGCTAGAATTACATCTTCAGCAATTATTCGATCTATATGTTTTTATTTTCTTGATGAGCTAATATAGAAACATTTATGACTTATAAAAAACGCAGAATTATTTTAATTGAAAAAGGTGAGTTTACACGTTTTAATTATGATTTTTTCGTGTTTTTTATTTACTATTCGGTTAGGTTATGAGAGATTAATTTTATATTAAATCATCACTTTCTTATTCTCAAATAGTAGAGTGAAACACATGCGAGTGCATGTATCATGTATGATTCGTGGATAGAGATATAATTGTCACATCAAGTGGGCTTAGCAAATATTCTTCTCACTTTTTCCTATTAAATTACCAACTTTCTTCTTTCCCTTACCATCTAAAATTACCGATGTTTGATACTTCCTCCTTACGTTAACATCTTTCTTTTTAGTCCGTACAAAAAAAAAAATTTATTTTCCTATTTAGAAATTATTCTATTTTTATGTAATGATTTACGGTCACACAAAATATATGTGCTTCATCTAACACCACAAATTCAAAAGTCTTCTTTCTTTTCTTAAACTTCGTGCCCAATCAAATGCGTTCACATAAATTGAAACGGATGGAGTATATTTTTATAATTTAATTTTAAATTTTGCATTTCATCTAAGGCTTTATAACAATATAAGCATTAAGTTAAGACATACGGAATTACAAAATTTAAGAGTAATCTAACCCCACACACAAGGTGTTATTAATTATATTTATACTTATTTTCACATCCATAATTTATTGAATACAAGTCATGAATATTCTTGAACCCGTGACTTTTTTTAATTAAATCAGCTTACTGCCAAAACAACAACCGCCGACGCAACCAATTATGATTTACAGTAGACAGCTTTTGATAGCAGTGTCCTCCACACTCCACAGAGGTACAAAGTAGAAATATAACAATGATTCTAAATTTTCTACAATTCTTTTAACAGTACTAGTTAAAAGAAAATAACTTTTCACTTGTATTACCTATTAAAAAAAAAATGAGTTAGATAATGAACTTTTTAAAAATGGATTAATTATAAATAAGAATTATATTATCCACTTAGAAAATAAATAATTAATGAGTTTAATTTTTATATTTGTAAAGCCTCAAATTGAGGGTTTTTTAAGTTTGGGAGATCAGTAATTCTTTCAAAAGTTTATCCGTATTTTGTACCATTTTGACCCGTTCATATCCGATCCGACCAACCCGTTTGCCACCCTTATGCTAGACTAATTCTGATTCACATCGAGTAAAATCTATATCTACACAAAAATACGAATGTCTTTAATGCCATCCTTGTTTTTGTTTTTGTTGTTACTCTCCCTTTCCTTCTCTAAGCCGAGAGTCGATTGGAAACATCTCTATCCTTTTGGGTAGGGTAAGGCCTGTCATTATATTACCCTCCCCTAACCCAATCTTGTGGGACTATACTGGGTAGTTGTTGTTGTTGTTGTTGCTGTTTAATGAGATGTCAACTGTCTTTTTTATCCTTTTAAAATAAAATTTATACTAGACAAAAAAGTCATTTAATCATTTTCCCTAATATTTAGCATTTTTAAGTCAACTACAACCTTACATATTGAAAGTTTCCTTATATAAACAACTACACCGAAATTTCTAACATTTAGGATATCATAATTAACTACATTTACCATATACAATATTATAATACCATAAATATAAATGTTGCGTGTTATATTTCCCAAAGGGATGTGGAATTAATGGAAAGAAACGGTCAAACTTATATTTGAAAACTAACAAAGGCAGTAAAATTGTGATTTAAAATAAATAAATAATTAAGCTCTTAATTAATTGATTAAAAAAATCAATTCAATTATTTTTCAATTTCATCATTATTAGTAAATTTATTTTTCAAATGGACAAATAACTTTGGAAGAAAACTTGACAATTGTTTTTAAGGTTCATATAATCTAATTTAAGAGAAGATAAAGAGATATATCAACATTATCTTATCATTACATTCATTTATATCTAGCATGTGTTAATTAATTCAAAAACTAAGAAGTCAACTAACAACTTCGATAAGTGGGTACAAAGCGAGAAATGATAATACAGAATATGAGAATATATGTAGGACATAATTTTTTTTTAATTTTAAGCTATCTAAATACGATTAAAATTCATCATTTTAGGACCTTACATTTTGCCTATAATATTTTTAATAACTCATGTACATTGGTTAATATGTGTATTCAATATTTAAAATTTATATATACATGAATATATAGTACACGCGTAAAGCGCGTACCCTAAAATTAATTTTATTTAATGAATTTATGGGACACGCACACTTATGCTCATAATATGATGTGTGTATATTATATTATATTATATTATATTATATTATTAGGTGCGCCTCTATAAGTGAGATTATGAGTTCAAACTTAAGCCAATCTTATCGATTTTCTTTAGAACTAGGTCCCTGTATAATAGGAGATAAACATGTCTGGTATAATTTTTTCGTATTAATTAAGTACTCTTTCTTTCTTTCTTTCTTTGGTTCTTTGGCTTTGTAGACAGTAAATTGCATCGAATAAAATTAAGACCGAAAAATATTACAGCTATCGTAGTATTTGATTTTAAATATTTGAGTGTACAATCTTTGCGAATTCATTGACTCTTCTTTTCTAATAGTAAATAAATTCAAGGGTTTTTGAGCTTGGTCTTGAGTGTATCTTTGTTGTCACGAATGATGATCTTGAATTTAACTAGCACGAACTTTGATTTAAACTCGTACTCCTTGAACCATGATTTGTTCTTCATTCTTGAGCTTGAACTTGATTTGTTCTTCGTTCTTGAGCTTGAACTTGAACTTGAACTTGAACTTGATTGCTTGAAACTTAAAACTTGCTGAGGCATTTGCAGTATTTGATCCACAAGCTCTTTCTTGGTTCTTGTTATAACTTCTGGTCTCTTTTTCGGGTTACGATCCCTATTTATAGTTGTGGGAGAGAAGAGTTATGACAAGAACAAACTCTTTCCGACCAATCAAATTGAAGTGTAACATAGCCGCATTTGACTGGCTAGAACATGTCACTTGCATACGTGGCGCGATTTTATTGGCCTTTTAATTTGGCTTGTTTTGTCATTTTGACATGTGAAATGATTCCATGCTCTTCTGTCTGACTTGGCGTGCCACGTCATTTGACACGTGGCACCAAACTGGTCTTTAAAAATATGACACCTTGGGCTTAATGAAGTGGACTCATCACTTGTAGCCCTATTAAATGAGCTAGCCCAGTCAATATTTATTGGACTTAAATAATTAACCAATTATATTAGCCCGTAATTTATTTGGACTAGTATATGTAAAATATAATCCAAACTATTTATTTAATTTGAATGGAGTAAATTTTACATGTCCACAGTCTTATTCTTCCATAATTTTCACATGCAAACTCCTATACTTTTTGTTGTCATTGTTAAATTTTATATTATTAAATGAAATGTGTATATTAAAATTAATACCAATGGATGATATATCATATAGTTAATGATCACTTCCACTAATCCCAATTTTTTCGGCATAAAGTATAAATAGATGTAATTACTACTAAAAAAAATGAACATATAACAGTTAAATATTGAGTTGCGAATATTTAGTTAAATATTGTTGTTATATAACAGTGTGGAATGAGTTGGAGAAGGAGAACAAAGAGTTCTTTGAGGCTTACAAGAAACGGAGGGAAGAAGGATCGTCGACAAGTAGACAATCCCAAATGGAGATAACAACACAAAGAATTCAAAATATGCTGTTGGACTCATCTTATAAAGATACCAACGAAAACCACAGCTCTAATTAGCTGATAACTACGTACTAATAGTGTAATAAAACTCCTATAGTATTATTGATATATGTTATTTAATCTGTTTTAGAATATTAGTATATGTTTTTAGACTGTTAATCTCATTTATTATAAGCAATCTTGTAGATTCTTTTGAAATGACTTGATAATAAGTTGTTGATCGATAATTTTTTTTTTTTAAAAAAAATCGCGTGTTTTGACATCGACATAGAAACAGACGAAATCAAGTTAATTAGTGAAACATATGTGAATTCTAGAAAAGGTTTTTGATTTTGGTATAATAATAACTTAACTTGAAAGGGTCAAATTCTCTTTATTACTACTGGTATTGGGACTTCTAAACAATTTTATAGTGCAAAAAATTAAATATTAGTCTGAGATCAATACTGTACTTAGGACGAGAAAGAGCTTATAGATACCACCTCTTTTGGTAGCAGCTCAAATTGTTAGATGATTAAGGTGAAGTTATTCGTAATGCCTTTTTAACAAAAAAGAGTCTGTTTAGGTCAGCAGCTCCACCCAACAGCTTTTGACAATTGACACCATTTGTTTTTTTTTTGTTCCGCATTTGTATTGAAGTTCCGATTAATTTGGATTCTAGCCGCGTATGACATATTATGCTTTCTACTACAATTATTTTTTTCAATTTAGAACTCGACCTCTAATCATTTGATTAAAAATGGAGAAATCTTATCCATCTCATAATCCCCGGTTAAGGATATTTGACACTTGATAGAAGGGACTAAAAACCTTCCTTTTAGTTTTAGCTACTGTTTATTGTGTCATTCTCGAGCATTAACTATTGTGCAGCAGTTGCGTAGGGGTCGATGCTAAACCTATCACTAAGGGTGTTAATGATTTGGTTCGATCGATTATTTTATAAAATTTATACCAGATATATTTTTCGGTTGTTCTATTACATTTAACTAAAATTAGACTTTTCCAAACCATCTCGATCATGTCGGTTTCTCTTTGGTGTCGGTACGATTTGGTTAATTTTTGATATTTTTTAATATCAAGTAAAATTCACTAGTAGAAATAGGATGCAATAACATACATTCTTTTATAGGACCTAGCAAAACTCTCTAATCTTTTTTGTTGTTTAAAGGGTGATGAAAAAAAAAGATGACTAGAGTATAAATCCATCAACTATTCTACAACAACGTAAAAAAAACCCATAAAGGATATATATATATATATATATATATATATATATATATATATATATATATATATATATATATATATATATATATATATATATATATATATATCAACACAAGTTAAAAGATACTATTAACCAAGCTGAGACTCAAGAATAAAGTCAATAGAAGATGAAATATTCAAAAAGATAAATCTAAATTATATGAAAGGAAATATATTCAATACATGTAGTTGCTACTGATCATAATCGCTAGAGTACTTTGTCTTGCTAATAAAGATACTTGAAATAACTTAGTTTAAATAAAAGTAGCATAATAGGTTTTAGGAATTAGTATTTTGAGTTTAATTACTTGTTATCTTGTAATGATTTGGGAGAAATTTAAAATGGCCAGATTTACAAGTGGTCGTTCAAAAATTGCCCAGTTTTAAAAGTAGTCAAAATTTAGTCACTTTTCAAGTCAATAAAAAATAGCCACTATTTTGTTGTAATAGAGACCGGTCCAGCATAATATACTGGAGTTCGGTACAGTTGTGTATGAACTCCAAGATATTATGTTGGACCAGTATACTTTGCTGGCTCCAGTATAATATACTGGAGACTGGAGCATCGGTGCTCTAGAATTCCAGCATAATATACTGGAGTTCCAACAAAGTATAATGGTCTCGTATAATATGTTGGAAGTTCATACACAAATACTAGAATCTCCAGTATATTATGCTGGAACTTTTCGTGTGTTGGGGTTCCAGCATAATATGCAGGAAGTTCATACACAGGTGCACAGAACTCCAGTATATTATGCTGGACCGGTCTCTGTTGCAGCAAAATAGTGGCTATTTTTCATTGACTTGGTATGAGAACTATTTTAAATGACTAGTCCGAAAACTTACTAGACCGTGCTATTTTAACTAATGATTTTCATAAGGAAAATTACCGGCTATGTCCATTTATAAGTAGGTCATTACAAAAATTGGTCAAATGATAAAATATTACTAATATTAGCCAAATTAGCCAATTAGCTATTTGTAGCGAAAAAAATAATATTGAGCTATGGCAGACGTTGCTACTCTCTTAATGGCTGTCGTATTATTTTTGTAAACCATTTTTCATCTATTATTTTCGCATAAACATTTACCCACAAATACTTCCTCTGCATTTTTCTGTTTCCTCCTAACAACTTCTGTTGCATCTAATCTTTGGATTTTCACTACAAAAAATTCGGAAAAAGGCGACCACAAATAGCGATCAGTCTTGGTCGCTTATTGGTCAAAAAGTAACCAAAAAGCGATCAAACGTGTCTGGTTGATATTAAGCTGGTCAATTTACATAGGGACCAAAGTTGATCGCTAATTAGCGACCAACTTTGGTCTCTCAGGTCAAATGACCAAATATTCCGGTAAAAACACTAGCGGCCAACTTTGGTCTCTCAGGTCAAATGACCAAATATTCCGGTAAAAACACTAGCGGCCAACTTTGATCGCTATATTATTTTAATATTATAAATTTGGCCACCAAAGGTGGTCTCTTTTACGTAAATTTTGTCTTTTTATTTATTATTAATTATAAAGTAGCGATCAATTTTGATCTGTCTATGAAATATTATATTTTAAAATATAAAAAATTGCGACCAAAGTTGGTCGCTATACTACAAATTTTTTAATTATTTTTTTGAATAATCGACCAAAGTTGGTCGCTAACTTCATGAATTAATTTTTTTATTTATTAATAAACGACCAACACTGGCAACCATATTTCTGAAAATTAGTAGTTTTCTGAGAAATTGCGATCAATCTTGGTCACTTTTTGTGAAATCTGGGTTATATGGCAACCAACCTTAGTCGCTATTTCACAAAAAAATATTTTTTTAAAATAGAAAGTGACCAAATATCAACCAAAGTTGGTCACTTTTCTTCGTATATTGCTGGTAGGAACTACCTATTTTGGCAACTACACCACCTGCCAGCTTACCAAAATTCCTAAATAGGCAAATATGGCAACAACAGCAACAACAAACAACAACAACAACAACAACAATTATAATGAACAAAGTATAAAGTTTAATAGAACTTATTAATTACTTTAAGTTAATTAGCAAACTAATAAGTTAAATGTTATTACAGAACCATTCGAAAACCAATTGTATTTGTCTAGCATAAACTAATAAGTTCAAAGATTGTTGTCTACATCATTGTCATCACCGTCTGATGAACTTTCTTCACCATGACGGTATCTAGAATGGGCTATTTGTCGATGATGGGAAGATGATCATGGGGAGGACGGGAGGAATGAGCATGGGGAAGGCGAGCCTCTGGCGATGACTCACGAGACCGTGGAATTTAAAAATTTCCAGAAGCTAGGAGACTTTTGATCTACTCTTGCATGCCCTTGCACTGATTCAACATCAAATCATTCAAAACATATCGGATTCAAGCCAAACTTACTAAAATCTTCCGAATTTTGCTTTTGATAAAAAACCCAAACAAATCACGTCCAAATAACTTAAAATTTTGCACACATATCCCAAATGACATAACGAAGCTACTGCAACTTTTGGAATTCCATTCTGACCCCTAGATCAAAATCTCACCCACCAACTGGAAATCGCCAAAATATCAACTTCACAAATTCAAGCTAAATCTACTCCGAACCTCCAAAACCCATTCCGATCACACTCATAATTCTCAAATCATCTCCCGAAGCTAACCGAACTATTAGAACTCACATCCGAGCCTTCTAACACATAAGTCAACGTCCGGATGACTTTTCAACTTGAGCCTTCTTAAAAGAAACTAAATGTCTCAACTTCACCAAAAATCATTCCGAATTTGATCCGACCAACCTGATACCATAAAATACGGATAAACAAAGCATAAAGAAGTAGAAATGAGGAAAACAGAGCGATAACTCTGTTGGACTTTAAAGCATTGACTTTAAGCATTGGGCTTTAAAGTATGAGAGTGTGAATTGGGATGGTGGGAAATAAAATGGAGCGAAATAAAAATTTAAATGAAGTGAGCTTTTGACTTGCACCTTGTCCCCCAGTGAGGAACAACTATATTTGTGTGCTTATATATAGAATCACTTCTTAAATCTTTTAAAGGGAGTTGAAGAGAATGAACCCTCGCGTCGTCGTCGTTGCTCGCTCGACTCGGCTTTGGCTTTGGCTTTATCTTTGGATTTGGATTTTTCAAATGATCGATAAGATTATTTTTTGGACAAAATTTATTTATTTAATTATTTATAATTAATTAAATGTCATATCACTACTGAAGATTTAGAAGGATAGTCTGGCTGCGGTCCTAGCATAACTGCGGTAGGACCGCGCCAGAACCCTGCTGCAGATTGAGAGGGCCACTCTGGCCGCGGTCCTGGCGTAACCACGGTAGGACCGCGGCAGGCCGCGTAAACTTATGAAAAGGCACCTTTTCTAGAACAAACATCACACCTTTTCAAATAGTTGCCTATAAATTATGAGGCATGGCTTCGTTTTTAACACACCAAAAATATTACAGAATTTCCTTCTTTCTGAAAATACTATATTCTAATTTGCAATTTCTGTCTCTCAAATTCGTAAGTATGACTTTGCTCCGTTCTCTAAGTTCGTTGGTATACTGCAGTTTGTATTGCCATTGTTGCAGGAAGTTTATTCCGCACACAAGCATATTGTGGACTCGGAATATTTCTTAATCTTTACTATTTTTCCAGTTTCTTTTATTCTTTTAACAGTTTTCTAATTTTCTGTTTTAACTTTGAAGTACTAACAAACTCATGAGACGACTGACGAGGTCACTTCTAATTTATAAGCTAGTTTGACTAGCCAAACACCCTCTAAGCTTAGCCAAACCCCTCGTAATATTTCAACCTCAATATGCTGAGCTGTAATGTTTCAGAAGCTACGAAGTGGATGCAAAAATTGCAAATCACAAATTCATAATTTTTCGGTATTTTATTTTGGTGTTTCAATAATTTCGCAAGTTTTCCTAGGACACTATCATTTGTGTTTTCCGGCAAGCGGATCAAAGCTGCTTGAAATCAAAGCTTGTGTTTTATGTCACTGATTTTTTTTAAGAATTGCAATGCAGTGGTTATTGGAATATGGAGAGGAAGGAGAGGAGTAGTCTGTAGTTCATGGTTGTGTGAGTATTGGAAAAATCTGGTCCATAAATAGCCGCCACGTGTGAGAAATCGAGTGATGTATTGGATAAAACTTGAGGGAAAGGTACTGGAGGGAATATTTTCCCAGGGTGGGCTGGGATCTCTAAGGAGAATTTGGTTGATTCCTCTGTTTGATAACCAAAAACTTGTTATCATGAACAATTCGGACCAAACAAACACTTCTTTTTCGTGGTATTTACTTTGGCTTTGCAGTTTCAGCCAGTTATGAAATTCATCTATAAAGTCCAAAAGAAATGAAAAACTTGAAACTTACATTCATGATATTTTTCAATAATAGAATGTGATACTACTTGAGTTGTGCAATTCTCAAACATCATATTTCATTACTGAGATTGATGAGTTAAGTAGTCAAGGTATTACTAAAGAAGTTTGAGAGTTGACAATGTTAATTAGCGAATTTCAAACATATTTGTATAGCAGATGTTGGATGAGTTTCGGATGTTGGGCATTGAAAGAGGCGTTTGGGACATATGGCTCCCATGGGCGTACGCAAGATTTTTTGTAAGCAGTGTCATCAATAAAAAATAAAACATTATAACAATATGAAAAATAACAAGTTGAGTAAAGTAACACAAGCAAATTCAATCACTCGGAAGTTGTAAATTAAGGTTATAGTTCGATTCCCGTAGAATCTAATTTATAAACTAAAAATGCTATAAAAATATGCAGAAATATAAGGAGTGGTTTTGATCCCCCACCCTTTTGGGTGAAAATGTATGTATTGGCCACTGGACTAAGTACACTTGTTTTCTCAATGGTGTTATTTTAATTACATATCTATTTTCTGAATCCACGTTTATATATGTACTTATTAAGATTTTCCGACGGAGCAGTGTCAGATAACACCATTTGAAGTAACGTACGTCCGCCTCGGTGGCTCCCTACACAAGCGCCCGAACGTGTTCCTCGGGCTAAAGTGTCCTGTCCTGGAGTGAGCTTCGAAGCTGAGTCCCATAAGTATCTTGTAAGACACTAATGTGTATTAGTTTTAGCTTAGTCATGCATTGTTTTGTCTGCATGTGCGTGACTTCGGGAAAAGCACTTGTTGAAGAAGGCCGTGATGAATTATATTGAACTTCTTAATAACAAAAGGGCTTATTGATATGTCTGATATTATTATATTAAATAGATTGTAAAAAATGACTAGGCAATTTCCTATAATTTTTGGATGGTGAAGCTTTGTTAAAATACAAATGTCAGATCCCATAGGTAACAGTGAACATCTTGAATGTCACAAAAATATATTGCACAAGTATAGGCAAGCTGATATATACAAGCTTGAAACAAGCTGACAATTGACCTAAGCCCCAGGCATCCGGTTATCTTTGCGGATCTCCGTCGCCTTTTTTGCGCTATTGTTACTTGCGACGTCTCTTCTTTTTACGCAATTCCTGACTAGAGTGGGTTGCTTAAGTGGTAAACACTCTCCACCTCTAACTCTAAGTTTGATAGTTCAAAGACATTGGTAGGTGCTGTAGGAGCTCTGCCCTGAATTCATTGAACGACAATTACAGAGTTAAAAATTCAGTATATACTGGATAGTAGGGTTTGGTGTATCATTAAATACATAATTCACACAAGGGCAGAAATATATAAAGAACCAAAAAAGGAGAAAAAGACCCTCACTGCTGTATCAAATATCATTCTTGAGAAGTATTGTAAGGAGTGGCAATTAAGTAAAGCTCACTCTTCCTTGCTGCAGTTATTGCAGTAAACTCAGTCATGTCCAAATCCTCAGGTTTGACACCATTAGGAAGTTTCCAGTCAAAATGATAGAGCAATTTAGCTAGTGGAAGGTAGACATTTATTAAACCGAATGAAATTCCAGGACACATTCTCCTTCCGGCACCAAAAGGAAGAAACTCAAAGTTATTCCCCATGAAATCCACAGAGCTCTGCTCAAATCTCTCCGGCTTAAATTCCTCTGCGTCTTCCCAATACTTTGGATCCCTCCCAATTGCCCAAGCATTAACCATGACTCTTGTTTTCAATGGGATAGTGTATCCATTGATGTTTGTTTCCTCCCTACACTCTCTTGGAAGCAAGAGAGGGAGCGGAGGGTGAAGTCTCAAGGTTTCTTTAACAATCTGTTTTAGGTATTTCAACTCCTCAATTTTATCCTCATCGATGGTTTCTTTTCCTTTGAATACTTCTCTTACCTCAGCTTGTGCCTTTTCAAACACTCTTGGGTTCCTCATCATTTCTGTCATGGCCCATATTGTTGTTGATGATGAAGTTTCTGTTCCAGCAGACAACAGGTCCTACATTTATTAAAAATTAATAAAGAACGAGTTAATTAAATACTCCGTTTCAATTTATGTGAACCTATTTTCTTTTTAGTCCGTGTCCGTGCCCAGTTAAATGGGTTCGTGAAATTGAAATGGAGGGAGTATATCGAATAAGGCAGTACATATCAATATATTTCAAGGCATTCTTTAGTAAGTTATTTTATTGTCTAGAAAGTCAAATGGCTAGTTCACTTGTTACATGAGGACATGGTATTTTTGAAGCCTTAGGTTCAGTCTCTTCTATATTAGGTGAATAGTTGATTCATGTTGTTATGTGGTTATTATATTGTGCAATAATATTTTAAATTTCTAAGTAACTAACAATATATGTGAAAGGGGGGCGTATCTAGGCCTAAGGGTATGTGTTCACGTGAACCCATATTTCTCTCCTTAAACCATGTGTAGTTATGTTATATTTTTTCAAAATTACTTAATATATGTGAGTGCACCCATGTTCAAAGACTCATATGGTGCAATATTATTGGGTGCACCTCTACGAGTAAAATTGGTGGTTCAAATCCCACTTTAGACAGATTTATTTTCGGCACATGGCATTGATATACACGTGAAAATTACCAAAAATTTTAAAACTGACATTGATATATAATTTTTAAAATATAATGAGTTCATGATAAAAGATTAAAGTAAAATACGTGATTCTGGATCCATCTCTTCACACTAGTGCACCCATCTCATTGAAATCCTGAATCCACCTCTATACGTGAATTATTGTAGGTAGATTGCAATTCCATTAACCAAAGAAACCTTTTTGCTAGGAGAAATTTGTTTAGCATAACGATTTGACTTGGTTAAAAAAAATACATTAAAGAGGAAATTGTCCCTATATTCTTTGTTATCAAGTCTCAAACTCAAGACCTCTGCTTAAGTGTGAAATGATCTCGTTCATTTTATCAAAGTACTTGTTGGTAACTAGCTTGTAATTCCATAGAAGTTCCGTTTACTAGGATGGAAATGTTTAGCATCGCACAGGTATGTCATCTAGTTTATAAACAAAACGAAAGAAAAGAAAACCCAGGAATGATTTGAAGATTTTCCCTATAAGTAAGAAAACTTAATATTATTAAACATGTTTGCAATTATCTAGTACCTTTATCGGCTCCTACTTTATCTAATAGGATAGCATCTCCAATAGAGAGTATCTACTCTTGTAGGACTAATCTTGTAATCTAAATGCCGCGTAGGCATCCCAAGCTCTAAACTATGTAAATTTTGTTATAGTATATAATATGCATATCGTTCCTACCAAAAAAAAAAAAAAAAAAAAAAACTTACAATCATAACTGCTTTGATATTGTCATTGGTGATTGGGATTTGAAGTTCCCCACTGTCCTTTAGTCGTAGTAGAACATCAACTAGATCTTCACCTCCTAATGCACCATTGCCTGTTTTACCATTTCCAACATTCTTTATATGTTCATTGATAACATCCTCAACAATAGCATCTACTCTTTTGTGAGCATTTAAAATTCTACCCCTCATTCCACTTAGCAGATGAAGGATCTTGATTGAAGGAAAAATGTCGACCACACTAAAGCCACCTGCTAATTCTGTCAATTCTCTTACTATTAGAATGAACTTTTTTAGGTCTTTCAACAATTCTCCAAATGCTGCTTTGCAGGTCATGGAGCTCTCGTACCATAAGATTCTTTCAGTAACATTTATCGGCTCGTTGGTTGGCGAAGACTGGATAATTTGTACGAGACGAGAAGCCTCGTCGTGCCTAATAGAAGTAAAGGACCGAACATTCTTGGCAGAGAGCAGTTCCAAGACAGCAACTTTGCGCATTTGTCTCCAGTAATCACCATAAGCACTAAATGCAATGTCTGTGCTCTTATAAAATATTATCTCGAGGGCCAATAGTTTAGGCCTCGATGCAAAAGCGAGGTCATGAGTTTTTAGTATCTCTCTTGCCATGTCGAGAGAAGTAACCACGACTGTTGAAATTTCACCTAGTTGAAGGTGCATGAGATCAGGTCCATATTTTCTGGCCAAGTTTGCAAGTGCACGGTGGGGAAGTCCACCTTCCAATGCCAAATGATGCATACTTCCTAAAATTGGCAACTTCCACGGACCTGGAGGCAGTTTCTTGCCTAAGTTTTTTGAGTTTTTCCATTTACTTAGTATTAGAAAGAGGAATGATAGGAAAAGGAATAAGAAAGTTAAGTTGAATGGAAACTGAAACTCCATCAGCAAGCAAACGAGGTGTATTTGTTGGTACTTCTGTACTTCTCTAGCCTTTCTTTTGTCCTAATATATAATCCCAATATTACAGAAAATGATACCAGAATAAACAACAACAACAACTATCCAGTATAGTCCCATAAAGTGGGGTATGGGAGGTAATATGTATACATGCTTTACCCCTACCCAAAAAGGCAGAGAGATTGTTTCCGATTGACCCTCGGCTCATGGAAGGAAAGGAAAAAAAACAAAAACACAAGGGCGTTAGTAACTCCAACAGAGATAACATAAATAATTATCTAAACAAAAGAACCATAAGAACCATAAATAAAATGACATGCAATAATATCAACCACTAACTACCAAAAGGGCGCACTACAATACACAGACCATATGGAGAGCCCTACCAAACCCCGACCAGCCCCGGGAGAGAATTACGAAAAATTCTAACCCCTATCCTACAACCCTGATGACCTCTAGGCTTTCCTATCAAGGGTCATGTCCTCGGAAATCCGCATCCTAACCATGTCGTGCCTATTTATATTTGGTAGCTGAAAAAATGTATAATTTTTGTATATAACATATAAAAATGTATATATATATATACAATTGGCTATTATTTTGAGAGCGACTATATAGCTATATAGTATCATTTTCCCATAAATGTAATAGTACTATGAATATACGTGCAAGTCATTACCTCTTTCAGTATGAAGTTAATGAAAGTTGAATTCGAGATAAAGACCTTTATTTAGACTCACATTTGTTTAACAACGTTTGATGAAAGCAGGGTTAGTTGTATTAATATTGAATTAACACCTGATTATTATCAATAGAATAACGACAAAGTCTTTAATTTAATGTCAAAGAATGATGCAATAACCATTAAACTACAGCAGGCAATCATATGGAAAATCTTATGCGAATCTACAGTTCCAAACTTTTAATTGTGATTGAGATTGCAATCAAGATAATTAATTACATCTTCATCTTTCACTATACGTATTAGTTATTACATTAATATACACATAAGATTTTTTGTACGCAATCAGTATTGACTCTATTCTCACACTTCAACTGGTAAATGAGTTTGAATCAAACCTAATTACTACCAATACATTAATGAAGAAAAGTTGACTTTAAGAATTTTAGTTGGAGACCTTACCTGAGATTTTAGCTGGTTTGGGAAGAAATCAAGAGTTGAAATTGAAAGAAGAATTATTTTATTGAAAAAGATGACGAGATAATCAAGATTTAATGAAGAATTATTTTATTGCCAAAGGACTTGGAAACCTCTGAAATCATTAAGAATATTGCCGACCAATTGTAGCATATGATTTAGAAACTTAGCCTGCGAAAGAGATTCTTAATTTTTAACTCTTCGACTAGGGGTGTTCATGGTTCGGTTTTATCGGGTTTTTCCTAAAAATAAACCAAATCAAGTAAGCCGGTTTTTCAAATATTAGAACCAAACCAAATCAATCAACTCGGTTTTTTCTCGATCGATTCGGTTTATATCGGGTTTTGTCTGTTTTTTCGGCTATTTGTCGATTTTTTCTTAAATATAAGACATACTTTACCAAACACATATTCTGGTGATCACAGTTTTAACGTAACACTAACAAATCAATTGATTCTTTAATCTATTATTTACTAAAACATATTGACGATAATTCAATCACATAGTGATTGAATAATTTAAGGACTCAATTAAAAATATATTTTTTTAACATGAAATGAATCTTACACTTAACAAAAGAAAACTACCAATAAAACTAGAATATAAAGGTAAAAAATTATACTAAAAGTGAAAACGATTATATACATATATATATATATATATATATATATATATATATATATATGCGTACAATTAACTGAAATAGCTACTCTTATAGATGGTTTGGTTAAATTTTTCGGTTATTTTTTGATTAAAACCAAAACCAAAATCAAATAAAAAAGTATCAGTTTTTTTTGGTTGATTTTTTAGATTATTATTTCTTCAATACAGAATATTACTCTCAAACTGAATTTCAGAAAAGAAGAAAATTGATAATATTGAGAAATAACGTTGATTGCTAACATGAGTTGCATATCAAAGTTGAAACGGTAAATACAACTAATATATAATATTGTACGAAGATTAATAACACAATCCGACCTTAGCTCAGTTGGTAGAGCGGAGGACTGTAGTCGGGATAAAATGCCCACAGCTAATCCTTAGGTCACTGGTTCGAATCCGGTAGGTCGGAAGTTTTTTGTTAAATACTAGTCGTTACTTTTACTTTTCCATCAACATAAAGTGAAAAACCATTTTTCTTTTCTTTCTCGTGTGCTTTATTAATCCATATTTTCTTTTCTTCCCTCTTTTATATGTACTATGTAACTTTATCCGCTACTTACTTGGAAGACAAACTTGTCTAGATTGTGTATTTCACTTAATTCAATTGCATATGGCTTTTCAAACGTAAGAAGTGGATAAGATTTGCATGCTCTAATTACAATCAAAAACTGACTTTTCAAGAATGTCTTTTATATTTATGTTTCAAATATAAATCTTAAACTTTGTTAGGAGGATGACTTACTAAAACCACTACGAATTTGACTAGTTTTATTTTTTTTAAGTCAATTTTTCAATTCATTAAAAAAGGGTTATGATAGTATTTATACATATATAAACATGTTTTTTCTCAAATGAAAATAGTTCAGATAATTCCTTTTCATATTACAGTCCACCACTTAAAATGTGTACTTCTAATAACCACTAAAGTCAAGCAAAAGTTAAAAGCCAATATAACTAACAAACAAACAAAATCCGAACCTTTTGGTCGTTAAGAATATGGTAATCAGTACGGCGGCGTCAACATCATTTCACTCCAACCGTTTTAACCACCATCACCTCCGGCGGCGTCGCCCTCTTCTCTTTTCCCGTCAGCCACTGCCGCCTTTCTCCTTACCAAAAACTTCCTAATATTCTCTATTCTTCAAAAAAAAAAAAAATCCATTCATGGACTCGTAAAAGAATTCTAAATATAATGGCTTCCATCAACCAACAGGGTACGTAACAACACCAACATTTTTTTAAACGTACTTATTTTTCCGAAAAAAATATAAAAATTTTGATTGATACGATTATATATCGTGAAGATAGTAATTTTCCAAGCAAGACGGTAACAAAATAAGAAAGGCTTTTAAAAAGTATTAGATTCAACTAGATTGAGACGTTGTTATTATTGTAACAATAATAGATTATTATATATTGTGTACGTAATGCATGGTATTTGAATTTACGTGAATCAGGTGAGATGGATCTGGAAATGGGGCTATCTTCGGCCCCAAATCCAATTTCTAACATGAATTATACCGGCGAGCCATCACCGTCGCCGTCGCCACGTGCACCGGCACTCGTGGTGTCACATTCAAGCAAATCTCTGATACCATCAAATTCAGGGAAGGCATTGGTTGTGTCAAATTCAGGGAAAGCATTACTTTTATCAAATTCAGGGAAAAGGATAGATCCTTCAGGTAAAAAAAAGTATGTGAAACAGGTGACGGGGCGACACAACGACACGGAGCTACACCTCGCGGCTCAGCGCGGAGACGTGTTGGCGGTGAGGGAGATATTGGAGGAAATTGATGCACAGATGTTGAAAACGATGAGCGGGGCAGAGTTTGATGCAGAGGTGGCGGCGATAAGGGAGGCAATGGTGAATGAGGTAAATGAATTAGGGGAAACGGCATTGTTCACTGCTGCTGAACGGGGATATATCGATGTGGTTAAGGAGTTACTTCCTTATAGTACAAAGGAGGGGATCACGACCAAGAATCGTTCTGGTTTTGATCCCTTGCATATTGCTGCTAGCCAAGGCCATCAAGGTAATGAACATTTTGGCTTTGAAGAATTTTCCTTAGAAAGTATTGAATTGCTTGATGTTATTACTAGTATGTAATGCTAGATGTTTTTGTTGAAACTATGTGATCATCTCATCTAAAAGCTTCACTCCATTCTAAATTTTGAGATCGAATTAGGCTCAGTGTCCATTTTATCAATCGAGTTTATACTTATTTTTGTTGAAACCGTACGATCATCTCATCTAAATGCTTCTCTTCATATGGTTTTTAGATAATTCTCACCCCATTCTAAGTTTTGAGATCGAATTAGGCTCAGTGTCCATTTTATCACTCGTGTTAATACTTAGTTGTTTTTTCTGAAACTGTATGATCATCTCATCTAAAAGCTTCTCTCTGTATGGTCTTAGACAATTTTTGAGGTCGAATTAGGCTCGATGTCCATTTTACTAATGGTGTTTATATTAGTTGGTTTTTAAGTTTCAATGCATTATTTTAGCCTGATTGGCATTATCCTACAACAACAACATACCCGGTGTATTCCTACAATGTGGGGTCACGAGAGTATAGTGTGTATGCAGACCTTACCCCTACTCGAGGAAATAGAGAGAATGTTTCCAATTATTAGTATAAACCTAGTAATGATATTTTAGCTCGTATTTTGTCTTTCAAAGTATTTGATCAGGTACTTGAGAAGGATGGAGATAGTTTAGTAAAGCCTGAGAAGAACATAACTACTGAAATATGTAATGTGCAGCTATTGTTAAGTTACTATTGGAGCATGAGCCAGAGTTGAGCAAAACAGTTGGCCAATCAAATGCAACTCCTCTTGTATCTGCAGCCACAAAAGGGCATACATCAGTTGTCCATGAATTACTTTCCAAGGATTCTAGCTTGCTAGAGATATCAAGATCCAATGGTAAGAATGCGTTACATTTGTCTGCCCGTCAAGGCCATGTGGACATTGTTAAAGCATTGCTGGAAAAGGATCCGCAACTGGCAAGAAGAACCGATAAGAAAGGACAGACAGCTCTACACATGGCTGTAAAGGGCGTTAGCAGTGAAGTAGTGAAGTTGCTTCTGCAAGCAGATCCAGCCATTGTAATGCTGCCTGATAAGTTTGGCAATACTGCATTGCATATTGCCACACGGAAAAAGCGTTCAGAGGTAAGCGCTGTTGCTTTAGTGTCTGCATCTTGTTTTCCTTAGCTCTGGAAACAGTGGCGGATTTAGAGTATAGTATATGGGTTTCTGGGACTCCAGTAACTTCGGCATAGACTCTGTATTTCTATAAAAATACATCCACTAAATATGTATAAATATCTAAATGTCCCTCCATTTCTCTTCTCGTCTTTTCCATCTTCTTAAGCCGAGGGTCTTTCAGAACAACCTCTCTACTTCATCGGGGTAGGGGTAAGTTCTGCGTACACACTAACTTCCGCAGACCCCACTTGTGGGATTTTATTGGGTCGTTGTTGTTGTGCGGGCTAAAGCCACAAAAGGGAGACAAGATTCATCGATTAGGTGGCAGCAAAGTTTGTGACTCTTTGATCTATCGGGTATCTCTAACTATGAACCCAGTTATTATTCTATATTAATTTGATATTACAACAAGAACCCAAAAACTTCAAATCCTGGATCCGCCTTTGTCTGGAAATTATAGCATTGTGTAGCTTCTTCCGATGGCATAATCTGCTATTTTAATCTAACTTTTTTATCAATGCAGATAGTGCACGAGCTTTTGCTGCTCGACGACACAAATGTGAATGCATTGACAAGAGACCATAAAACAGCTCTCGACATAGCTGAAGGGCTTCCTATGTCTGAAGAATCGACTGAACTAAAAGAGTGTTTGACTCGTTATGGTGCTTTGAGAGCCAACGAATTAAGTCAGCCTCGCGATGAGCTTAGAAAGACTGTGACAGAAATTAAGAAAAATGTACACTCCCAGCTTGAACAAGCGAGAAAGACTAACAAAAACATGACTGGTATTGCAAAGGAACTTCAGAAGCTGCACAGAGAAGGAATTAACAATGCTACCAATTCTGTAACTATTGTAGCCTCTCTTTTTGCAACAGTAGCTTTTGCTGCTATATTCACAGTTCCTGGTGGTGATCTTGATTCTGGATATGCTGTGGCGTCTAACACCCCATCATTTAAGATCTTCTATATCACGAATGCTCTTGCACTCTTCACGTCGTTGGCTGTTGTGGTTGTACAAATAACAGTAGTCAGGGGTGAGACAAAATCTGATATAAGGGTTATTGGAGTTATTAACAAGTTAATGTGGTTGGCCGCGGTTTTCACTACTCTGGCTTTTGTATCTGCCTGTTATGTAGTTATTGGCAGGCGCAATATATGGGCTGCAATTCTTGTTACAGTTTTTGCAGGAATTATAATGGCAGGGGTTCTAGGCGCCATGACTTATTTTGTTGTGAAGTCTAAAAGGACTCGCAAAAACAGGAAGAGGGATAAGTTCGCAAGGACCAGAACCAACTCATGGCATCACTCGGAATTATCCGATTCAGAAATTAATCCAATGTTTGCACTCTGATTCAAGTTAGTGGTTTCAGAGAGTGTTTCTTATCTCAAAAAAGATACAAAGAACAGCAATCTGTTGCAGGAGGTGTGTGCTGGAAATACTGAAGCTTCACCTCAGCAGTGTGGTAAATGAATATATCTCTGAAAAATTGGCCTGTTTTCTTGCACTGGGGGTAAAATATTAATGGCAGATGAAGAGAAGAGAAAGCAATCACAGAAAAACTGACTGTGGCTCTGATGATTCTTGAGTACAAACACTACTGCAGAAGGTTTTTGTTTGTGTTAGAAGTGCATATTATTTGAATTTTTTACTATAAGAAAATATACATTGTCCCGTATTCTTTTTTTCATTTCTCTTAAAAAGAAATTTGCCGATAAAATTTTGACTGATTCGTTTTATTGGTGTATTTCTTTCCATTTGATCTCAGACTGTCATCATTTGTAGGAAAAATGTTGTAAATCTTTTCTTGAATTTTTGATAGAACATGGAAATTGTGGAAAAATAACTGAATAATAATTCTACAAGAATCTGACAAATTTTCAGCAGAAAGAGTAGCACAAATACTTTATAAGCTAGAGCCGCCCAAAAAAAAAAAAAAAAAAATCCTCGTAATGCTGCTGGCACAAAAACCATCAAGAATGTGCCATATAAGCTATACAAAGTAAAAAGGTAAAGCTATGAAATGGCCATATGACCTATACAAAGGACTCCGAGCAAGTGTATACGAAGGCAGACTCAGAAGAGTAAGCTGGTCCATTACGACACTTGGAGGGGCTGTGTCCATGTCTTTAACTTCATCATGTGTGCACTTCGTGTGGGGCCTGGGAACACAGCATGGGATATATGGCAAGTGATTGCTGGCTGAGCACAGGCTGGAGGTTAAGGATGCTGCCTACTGATGGGCGTTTTCTGCATTGTCTGCTTATGGGATAGGGCGTGCGCGACGAGCGGGGCGTCATAGTCGCAGGTGCACTTGTCAACTAGCGCGGCGAGAGTGGGGGCATCCATGCTCTGGGCGGCTTGTCAAGGAGCCATGGGGTCCAAACCAGAATCATGGGGCTCATGGGGTATGGCTTGAAAAACGCCCATGACATTTTGTTTGCTCTATAGCCTGTCCTAGGTACTAGAACGCCAGTACCATCGAACTTTCAGCACCGTTTTTTAACTGAAGGGAATTTGTAGATTCACCAATAGTCTCTACAAGAGCAAAAACCATTCTTGAAGTGGTGGAAACGATGGCGGTCCCTAATTACAATTTCTCTTTCAAAACTAGCAGAAATCAGCTTCATAGCTGCATGGCAATCCGCGCAAATGCGAAGATTTTTCACCACACGGATGATAGTGTTTTTATCAGTAGCAATAAGTCCAAAAGCAACAGCCATTTTCTCACTATGGAAAAACAAAGCCTTTTCCTTTTCCTCCTCTTCAACGTCAAAAAATACCTCACTAGTGCTCGCAACATGGCCAGCCTTCTTGAGTCTTCTGTAGATTTCATCTATCATATCATAAATTTCTCTGGCTTGAGGGTGTCTTTTTTCTTGGACACCAAATTCATGTATTACCCCATTAACCTCAATGGAGCTAACCCCTCGCGACTTACCAATGCCTTCTACTTTCATCAATTTTCGGACTTTTGAGACATTTTCCCACCTTCCAGCATTGGCATATATGTTGGACATAATTGCTAGGTAGCCCCCATCCTCAAGGTCAAGTTGGATTAAGTGTTCTATGGCCTTTTCAGCAAGCTCAACATTTCCATGTATCTTGCATGCACCTAATAAGGCGCCCCAGGCACCCGTGTGTGGCTCATATGGCATAGATTGTATTAAATTATATGCCTCGTCTAACAAACCAGCTCGACCGAGGAGATCAACCATACAACCATAATGCTCCAACTTTGGTGTTAAACCAAACTCCTGAAACATACCATAAAAGCACTTCCTTCCCTCATCAACCAACCCTGCATGCACACAAGCACAAAGAACCCCCAAAATTGTTGCATCATTAGGCCTTTCAGATTCATCTTTCATACGGTAAAAGAAATTCAATGCAGTTCTACTCTGCCCGTTCATCGAGGACCCCATGATCATTGCACTCCATGCTATAGTATCACGTTCGGGCATCTTATCGAAGACACATGCAGCACTCTCTAAATCCCCACACTTGCAATACATATCTACCAATGCCGTTCCAATTACAGCATTTAACTCATTATACCTCCTATCGATATATGAGTGCAACCATTTCCCAGTATCCAGAGCTCCAGCTTGTGCGCAAGCAGAGAGCAAGCTCGCCAGGGTAACATCATCGGGCAACAAATTCACTCTTTCCATTTGATGGAAGAATCTCATAGCTTCATTAACCCTCCCATCACGTACGAGACCTCCAATTACCGTATTCCAAGATACCAAATCCCTACAAGGCATTTCATGAAACAATCTCAAGAGACATTCAACTTCGCCATTCTTGGCAAGGCAACCTAAAATTGTATTGTACATGAGTAAATCCTTAACAGGCGCTCTATCAAAATATATTTTCGCTAGCTCCAAGTCCCCGGCTTTGACATACCCAAGAATTATGGTATGCCAAATTACAAGATCCTTACATGGTATCTTTTCGAACAAATCCCGAGCTTTTTTCATGTCGTTAAATTTGTTGACATAACCAGATAACATGGCATACCATGTTACTTCATCTTTAACCGGCAATTCCTCAAAAACTTTTTTAGTCATGCTCATATCCCCGATAGCAGTATAAAATTCGATCAAACTAGTACCCACAAAGATATCAAGATGGACTCCAATTTTAAACAACTGGCCATGAAGACTTAGTCCTTTGGCAAACTCCAGTAAATCCGAACAAGCGCGAATTACAAAAGGGTATGTGAATTTATCAGGTTGGACATTGTGTGCCCGCATTTGATTGAAACAATAAAGGGTACATTTGGGTGAATGATTTTGCTGGAAGCCTCTGATGAGGGTGTTCCAGACAAAGGAATTTGGCTCAGACATTTGATCGAACAGCTGGGCTGCATATGACATGAGTCCAAGAGAAGCACATTGAGTGATGAAGTTGCCGACGGCGAAACTGCTGTGGTGAAGGCCAGTGCGGAGGAGGTATACATGGAGAGACTTTAGATGATTCAATGTGGTGAGGTTCCGTGAAGACTTTAGCAGAGAGAGGGCGATATCTTTCTGTTGCCATAGCCCATTCCAAGAATCATTCATAGGCAGGACAAAAGGGAGTATTTTCAGGCTCTCGCTCTCAGCCGTTAGCTGTTAACTCGGTTAATTGCCAAAATCAACTTACCAACTTGTATTAACCGAAGCAATTTTTACAAAATCAAGTAGAAAGGATAACCTGGCTGCTATTTAAGAACTAGCCAATGCGTCATAAATTTTAGTTTTTTGAAACTAAATATATTTAGATTATCCTGAAATTAAGATTGATAATTTAAATATCTAGAAAAAAATATATACTAGCTAATCCTTAAATAGCAGCCCTAAAAATGATTATTTGTGCACTTTCTCGGTAAGTAGTCGTTTGGACATAGATTCCAAGTATTTTTTTAGTATTTGGAATTTGAATGAATTGATTTGAAAGTACAGGGTCACTTTTCAAAAACGTCAAATATAGAAAATGTTTTCCTCTTAAAAATACACAAGCTGTTTATTACTATACACCTCAGTACAAAATAAGTTGGTATCTTTTATATGGATCCTTACTAACCATGCAGGACAATAATTCAATTTTTTTCATTTGGTTTAAAGTGACATGCCATATAATAATTCGTATAAAGGAGGAACTATTTAGCATAGTGGAAGAGGTGTCAAATGCTTTTTTTTATTCCCTCATAGGCGGATCCACCATCTGGAGGTTGAGGGTGCTATTACTTTATGTATACAGTATATTCAAGGGCAGATATATATAATAGCAAGCGGTGTTACGGAATACTGCTTCGCTGAAATATTTTATTAGATATTTTTGCTTTTGTTTTTATTCTCCTTTTCCTGAGGCGAGGGGTAAGGCCTGCGTACGTATTACCCTCCCAAAACCCCACCTTGTAGGATTATACTTGGGTAGTTATTGTTGTTGTTGTTGTTATGTATATATAAATAATAAATAAAATAAAAAAATATTGAATATAAATACAAAATTTAACGTTGTTTGTTGTTAAAGTAATTATTTATTTGTTTACTTCTTCAAATGTCCCTAAATAATACTTATAACTAGCTACAAAGACCGAATAAAAATGGTTTAGGATTAACCGGAATAGGTTTTTTTGACAAATCTAATAAGTTCGATTTAGGTTCAGTATTTTTATACTTAATTTAAATATATATTTAAAATTGCAAAATGAAAAAAAGTTCATGAAAGAGGGCCTCAAATTAGAAAAATTACTTAAAGACTAGCTTAATACTACATATTTTTTGTTTGACTAGAATAATTTACCTTTATCATTCTTGGATTAATTTTTTTATGTTAATTGTCGAATTACATTCAACATTTAACCTATTATAGTCAACTCAAAACGACTATTAATCAAGTTATTTAGTGTTTTTTTCAAAAGTCAATAGGAAATACGATACAAATTATACTCCAATATATAAAATTATATTATGTTATAAAAAAGAGAGTCATTATATGCTAATACTAAAATCAATTCAAAAAGACATAGCAAATAAAAAGGAAGAAAGGGAGGACAAGAAAGCGAAGGGCAAAAAGGAAGAAGAGGTGAGCCTATAGCTAAATAAACTAAGAATAAAGCAATTTTAATAGATAGAAAAAAAGGTAAAAATAATGAAGATGCCATATTAGGATTCGAACTTGCATCCGTAAGGTCACTAAAGCTTCTGGAGTGGACGCTAAACCAGTGGCACCAGAGACTATTTTGTGATTTCCGCGTGCCACTCCAGCAATATAATCGTTTCCTCACAGCTATCTTACTCACATACTTAAACTTTTACGGAAGCGAGCGGGTGGCGTGGCACCCCTACCTCATAAGGTAGATCCGCCTCTGCCCTCAGGACCAGTGGCGGTCCGATGAATTTTGAGGCCTAAAGCCAAACTTTACGAAGGGCCTTAACTTTTAATTTTTTTTATTATTTATTTGAAGTCTATATTTTAGCTTTTCTTATATACAAAGTTATTAATAATTTACTTATAAAACTCCTAATAAGTATTTCTCAATTGACAATATAACTAATCCATTTAATCTTTTTTGTACCATTGTTGTTCTTAGTTAATATTTGATCAATTTGAATTTTGAAAACTTATTCCCGTTGAAGGAACGGTAACATGAGTTATTAACATTATTCCATAAAATTTTCTGATGACTCAACAAATTATTAAACTAAGGCTATTTCTTAAAATATAATAACTAAAGAAAGAATTACAAGAAAATACACATGACTTCACACAATAACAAAAAATGGCCCATATTTTTAAGTTTTACCCCACCTAGCCTATATTGTACATATTTTGAAAGCACTTGCAAATTCAAAATTTGTGTTCTTACAATCATTGCTTCTAAAACCTATGGAGTTAATTCTTTGTTCTCACAACCATTGCTTTCTCTCTTTTTTTCTCACATCTTCTACATATGATTCAAGTGGCCGTGTATTTTTTGCTTATCCTCTTATGTCACATGCTTGCAATACAAGAAAATTGAAGAGTAGAAGTCCACCATTGAAGACCATTCAAAGCTTTGGTTTTGAATTTTTTTTTAATTTGTTAGTTGTTTGGATTGGATGTTGTTCCAATTGATTGAAAATATCAAAAAGAGTTCAAAATTTAAATTGGAAGTGATTTGGAGTAGATTTGGGCAAGATTTAAGTTAAATTTCAGAAAAAACGCAAGGAAGAAGACGGAGTCGGATTTTTGTATAATTATGTAATCTTGTATAATACTGTATATGTGTGTATAAACATACATTATACACTGTTATACACTTTTATACATCTTTATACAAGCGCCTGTAGACGAACTTCTTTCACGATTTTCAGTTGTAATTTTTGTTCAAAACCATTCCAAATCTCCATTAAATGACTTCAAATTTTATATACAACCTCCTTATACTATTTCTAACAAGTCTAAATGACACCCACTCCAAATTTCTCATAAAATCAAAATCGAAATTTAAACCCACATATTTAAGCTTGTTAAAAATCTAATTTTCACCACCCAAATGAATTTGGTTTGTTAAATTAATAGTTGAGTCACAATTACTCTTCGAAAATTAATTTAAAAGTTTGAGAAATCTATTTTAAAAGTTAAATAGTAATTTTGAGAACCTATTAGAGTTGGATGTTAAATCTTAGCATATTATTTTTGGGTTAGTTGATTGTAAATTGAAATATGGGCTATAAAATTGAAAAGCATGGAGCTCAATTGTTCTAGAGTGAAATTTTCCCTAAATAACTAAACTGTTATCTTCTAATTATACTATTCTCCTTAATTCTTTTAATTTAGAAAATAAATCTATACCATCAATATCGAATTGATTAATACGTTTTAAGGAACAGTCACGATCAACACAATATTTTTTCAAATTTCCAACAACTAGTGATATTAGTTTTTGTTGCTAAATAGAAAACTAAAAATATTTTCATATTCTTCAAATTGTCCAAATCTATTTTGAAGTGAAAAAATAGTCTTGTCTATTATGTATAAAGTAATCAACTCTAAAGGATTCTTTGAAATTTTTTGAGATTTCATTATCAATATTTGTATCAAATTGTTACTTCCTATATATCACACGTTCCTTACAAAATTCGAGTTCGATATTCATTTCAAGTGCAATTTTCTTGGTAGAAAGAAATCAAACTTTTTCATTATACAAAACTCTTTTTTAAACTTATACATAGTCTATTAGGCGTAAAAAAAATGGGCCCCCATAAATACGGGACTTAAAACGATTGCCTTATTTGCTTTATGGAAGGGCCGCCCCTACTCAGGAACTTATTTTTTAAATGAAATAACAATATGAATTGATTGCGAGTACAAAACTGTTTTTATACACTTAATATGAGACCAAAATCAATAACGACAGACCTCTTTTTCACAAAGCTAGAAGTGATTAATCTTAGTAAAATGCTTTTAACTTTCCAGATCAACAAACATTGTGAAGACAAATCTCTACAAGTAATTGATATCTGAGATGGGCATTTTCCAAAAGTTCCATGCGTTAAAATCTTCCTGCACAGAATGAAAATCCAGAACATTGTGACAAAAATTTCTACATAATAAACCACACATTAATCTCTAAGGTAATCTGTAAATGATATTGTATAGCCGCCGTAAAAATAGCAACCGAAAAATGTATAAAATTTGTATATTTATGTATATATATATACATATTCTGTATATTATATATAAAAAAAGTATACAAGTTTTATACACTATCAAATGTAAATAGTTTTTGGCGCGCGTTAAAACTTAAAAGTAATAATACTCAAATAAACTTCAAGAAAACTACCTACAACTTATTAAACAAGTTTACGGCCTCTTATTATAGCTTGGCTTTAGGCCTCCAATACTATTGAGCCGCCTCTGTAATAACATCATGGATCTTAACTCTGCATCGCACTACTATATTGTACTCCCTCTGTTTCAGTTTATGTGAGTTCCTTTTTGGTCCGTTAAAAAAAGAATGATCCTTTTTTTAATTTGGTAACAATTTAGCTAAAATTTTCAATTCGACCCTTAATAAGAAGTTTTTATAACCATACAAATATTTTGTGCCCCATTTTGACTTGTTTAGGACCACAAATTTCAAAATTCATTTTTTCTTAAACATCGTGCCCAGTCAAATAGGTTTGCATAAAATTGGAACGGAGGGAGTAGTATGGATTGTCTCGGCAAACTAACAAAGATGATATTACAAGAAAAGACAGAATTTTTCTTACCTGCTCAACCTTGGATGTTGGTGGGAACATGTCATCAACAAGACTGTGCAATGAAGTATAGGATTTCACATCAATTTGATGATTAATTGATACCTCCCCCTGTAAAGTCCCACTTCAACATGTTAGGCATACAGTGTAGATTAAATCGATAAATGTTGTAGTCAAACAACAAAACATATTGCAGGGATTGCCAACCTTTGGGTTGATTATAAAAATTTTGCCTTTGGGAATTCCAATTTTTCTGTAACTGAATTCATCAGTGTCCCTATTCCCAAAGCCTGCGTAAAATGGGTTGTAATCTTGCGGGAAAAGTGCTTTGATGTCCTGAAAAGTAGATGACAGCATTAGAATGGGCAACCACTGGAAGATTCAATAGAATTGGAACTGTCAGCTCTTGGTGTATACCTCTAAGCATGCAATCTTGAATTCATGCGGAGCTCTTCTTATAACTGTCATACCAAGTAAAGTGATAAGCAGAAAAAACAGATGAGCCTATGTTGTGGAGCTAATTATTGCTCACAACCATTCTTTTGTGCTCAACGCTCAAAACATATCGAACTGAGAGAAACATGTACTCAAAATATTCATTATCTTACCAGAAAATACACCTAAAATATGCTTAGCATATAGTAAATTTTCAAGAGAGTATATGTTAGATAACTACATGGCCCTTGATAGGAAAGTCTGGAGGTCTAGTATTAGGATTGTAGGATAGGGGCTTCTAGAACTTTTCGTACTTCATTCCCGGGGCTAGGTGGGGTTTGGTAGTACCCTCCATAGATGTCTTGCGTTTTGTATCGTACCCCCTGTGGTAGTTACTGGTAGATGTTATTGCATGCCTTTTAATTAATGGTTTTATGTGTAGTTAACTGTTTATGCGATTTCCGTTGGAGTCACTAATGCTCTTTTGCTTTGCTTTTTCTTTCTTCTTGCCCTTTCGGGTAGGAGTAACACCTATGTACGTATTACCCTCCCCAGACCCCACTTTGTAAGAATACACTGGGTAGTTGTTGTTGTTATATGTTAGATAACTACAAGTACAGATAGAAAGCAACTTAGCTCCAACAAAGGTCCTCTTTAATTAGTTAATAATTTGGGTATGGGTGTGTTCTTGGTATTTTACTGCTAATGGCAGGCTGAAGAAGGTAGGGAAATGGATGTAAGAATCACAGTGTGGAGAAGAAGGGGGGAAAAAAAATTTTAAAAAAAAGTTTTAAGGGGTTCAGGCACCCAAATTTGAGAGAAATACATGCACCTCGCCATATCAGCACGAGGTGTGCATGAGATACATTTATGCCAAGAAAATGTGTTTATCTAAAATGATAACACACTGCTTATATAGGGATTCGAACTCAGGTATCTCCTAGCGATACCCAAACCCCCTTACCATTAAACCCAAAACACTTTTGTTACTGGGTTCGGCAAACGTATATATCTATAATTTAGTAAATTTTTCAATACAAATACAGGGTCTCGGGAAAAGTCACTGGGTTCGCCCGAACCCGCACCCACAACTGTGGCTCCGCCCCTGAGTGCATGAGATACATTTATGCCAAGAAAATGTGTTTATCTAGTCATTGGGTAAGTTGGAGTGTGAGACTCATCGTTGATGCCAATTTTAAGTGTCTTTTTATATATTTGCCTTTTTTCTTTTTGTGGCAAAGCAGCATATATGTTTTTTTAAAAAGCATGTGCTCTTCAAATGTAATGTCTGCAGCAAAAGTCAGTAAATTATACCGTAAAGAAAGACAAAGATTTTGAAATACATTCATCATAGCCAAACACCAAGAAACATGTCCAACTCTTATGCACTGATCAGGCACTTTGATTCAGACAAAAAAGTTTGAGGAGACAGTAGAAGGATGCGACCTACCTTCTCTGTACAATGATGGAAATAAACCGTCGGGAGAAATCACAACAGGTCCGTTGGGTAGAGTTTTTCCATCCTACAGAGCATTTAACATTTGTAGTCAGAGAGATCTGTTGGACAATCAGACCCACAACACAAGGTCAAGATGAACAGAGTCACATGCAACAAACTCAAGGTGGCACATATAGTTGAACGACAAGTACCAGGAGCAAAATGGTTCTCTAAGCCTCTCTTTTTCCTCCGAGAAACAAAAAATGCGCACAGAAGGAGAGACAATGAATAGTAGGAGAAAAAGTATAAGCAATGAGAAGACAAGGCCAAGTTGTTGACAGGAACAAACCTACTGTTGTATATGAAATTAGACAAAAGAAAGAAAAATAAAAAAGAACTGAAATATGATATAAGCGCTTACATCGACATTATGTAAGCGCTTACCTTAACATTCCTATGATGTAAGTGCTTACATCAGCATTCTTATGATGTAAGCGCTTACCTCGGCAGGGTATTCAAATGCCTATAAATAGGGGTTTGCATCTTCATTTAAAGAAGATCCCAAAACTTCTTCTTTGTCTCTTCAGTTAATAAAGAGCTATTATTGTGTGGCTGTGGAGTAGACAAAAATTGCCGAACCACGAAAATCTTATCTTGTCTTGTCTTACGCAATTTATTGTTTCTCTCCTAAATATTCTTTCCCTTCTATTATCTTGACACGCGTTGTGGGGTTATGAGTCAAGCTAATCGGAACACTCTGAGACCAACTAGGTATTTGAAAATGTGTAAAGGGAAAATTCAACCAACTATTTCCCCTGGGATTCCGAAGAAAATGTTACTACAATTCAGAAGCCTAGAACTGGTATGGTAGATGTCTCATGAATGCATATGCTAGTACCTGTTTGAGATTAAATAGGAAATTCTTGGTCAGATATGCTTGAACAATTGCACGCGCACTGAGAAAGAGTAGCTGATACCCATTTTCCTGCAGTTAAGAAGCTAATGCATATCAACACAAGTATCCGTGAGAAGCTATTAAGGAAATTTGGGTCAATATTAGTGATAATAAAAGTTAGAAGTCATAAATGTTCAGCCTCATTTGTGTCAAATACTCATGCTATCACATATTAATGCAATAAGAAAATGGAAGAATGCAAAACAAGAGAAGGTAATAAACAACAACTATAACTAACCATACTTCCTACATCTTATTCTTTGACCCAACGTTCGTAATGAAGAATATGCAGTATGTTTAAATCAACTAAACCACGACACAACAGGGGAAACTCGAACAGATCTTACGTTAAGTGAAAGAAAAATATGTGTAGAACTGTGTGACCACCTCTAAAAGCTTTAACTGTTGAGAGTGAACACTTTTATTTACTTATTTTAGGTCTGCTAGATGTCCCCTCACGTCCGAAAATAATTCTTTTCTTGCGCTAAGCAGGTAGAAATATTTTTGTTGATGAGTAATGGTGAGCACAAAAGTTTTTCTTTTTTCTTCTTCAAGTGCTTTAAGCAATTAAGATCTCATGAAAGTTTTATATTCCTTTCTTTGAATATTTTTAGAGGAATTTTTGGTTAAATGTCATAGGTATAACACTATAGCCTTTTGCAAGATCATCTGTCAGAAGTCATAGGCAAAACACTAAAGTCTCTTTCATTTTGCAAGACCATCATTCTTGAATTGCTACATTCCCATTGGTCACACTCTCCAATTCTAAAAGCATAGAATCAGTTCCAAATGATAAAGACAAGGTTTATCCATCTCTTGTCAAGTGACCTAATGAATATAATACCGACACACAAAGTCTTCTTTAGCAGATGCAACTGAACTAGCTGTGAAGTATGATCTACAACTAATTTGACCTTTTGACAGTGTGGGTAGTAAAGGTCAAAACATTAGAAGAATCATATTTAGACACATATGATGATAAGTTTGAAAAAATTATAGCATAAAGCAAATTCCGCGACACAGTTTACACAGAAATTAGGAGAGAATTCCCAAGAACTGATTATTTCCTTGAGGAATGGCGTCTCTCAGAGGCATGCTGCATGGGACTTGATACGTATCATAAAATGTACGTAAAGAAAAGTAGAGACAATGGTTATCGTGATATAGTCGTGTTGATGAATAATCTTAAGCTGATTCTTAATGTGAATGTTGTGTGAAATGGATAAGCAAACTCATCCCCCTGTAAGTAAAATTAAATGCACTAACTTTTGCATAACAAAAGAACTTATTCTGAAAACCAGATTCTTAGTCCTCAAATAAAGCCACATTCAACTTCTGCAATCAACTTCTAAAGTTTGACAAATAATCCTACATCGGTTGGGAGTGAGTTTGGGGGAATTTTCCCCCTATAAAAGAAGGCCTAATGTTTAGGATTTAAACACACCTCTCATTTGCCTTCTTATCCTCTTAAGGCATTTGTATCTTCTCTCTTTAGTATTATTTCACTTGTATTTTGGAGTGAAATAAAATATTGATTGTGTCCGAGGAGTAGGCAAAATTAGCCGAACCTCGTAAATTTTGGTGTTCCTTTTATTGTTGATTTATTGTCTTATTTATTAGTTACTGGCTGCCATAATTTTGGTATAGTAGTTGTGACTCATTCACACTTATTTATTATTTAGTGGCCAAGGTATTATCTCTGTATGCTCTGTGGTTGCAGCGCAGTCTAATCTTCCACATCAGAAAAGATTTATCTTGGTAACTGAGTCAAGGTTCTGTCTCAGTATGCTCTGTGGTTACAGCTTAGTCTGATCTTCCACATCAGAAAGGAAATAATCTTGATTTTTGTCGTCAGCTATTAAATAATATTTGTGTCAAAGATGGGAGACAATAAACAAGAAGATTCTACATCAAGTGTCAGCAATACGTCATCATTGGCATCTTCGCTTATGACAAGAATTGTGTCAAATGCGAAGTTTGCGGTAGAAGTTTTTGACGGGTCTGGACATTTTGGGATGTGGTAAAGCGAGGTTCTAGATGTCCTTTTTCAACAAGGGCTAGATCTGACCATTGAAGAAAAGAGACCAGATGCTATTGGGAGAAGAAGATTGGAGAATTATCAACCGTGTTGCTTGCGGTACCATTCGATCCTACCTTGCTAGAGAGCAGAAATATCCATACACAAAGGAAACTTCTGTAAGTAAATTATGGAAAGCACTGGAGGATAAATTTTTGAAGAAAAACAGTCAAAATAAATTGTACATGAAGAAGAGACTGTTTCACTTCACCTATGTTCCTGGTACCACGATGAATGAACATATCACCAGTTTCACTAAGTTGGTCACAGATTTGCAAAATATGGATACAACTTATGATGATGGTGACTTGGCTTTGATGTTGTTGGCGTCACTTCCTGACGAGTACGAGCACCTTGAAACTACTCTACTCCATGGAAATAACGAAGTTTCTCTCCGAGAAGTTTGTTCGGCTTTGTACAGCTATGAACAAAGAAAGCGAGAAAAACAGAAGGACGGAGAAGGAGAAGCACTGTTCGTGAGGGGTCGTCCTCAAAATCAAACGAGGACAAGGAAGGGAAGATATAAGTCAAGATCTAAACCCAGCAAAGATGAATGTGCCTTTTGTCGAGAAAATGGGCACTGGAAGAAAGACTGTCCGAAGTTGAATAATAAGGCCAAACATAATAATGGAAAGGCCATTATGGATTCAAATGTAGCTGATTGTGATGATTCAGATTTTTCATTAGTTACAACGGAGCCCTCAACGTCATCAGACTTATGGTTGATGGACTCGGCTTGTAGCTATCATATGTGTCCCAACAGGGATTGGTTCGTGGACTTTCAAGAAGGAGAATATGGAGTCATCCAAACAGCGGATAACAGCCCTCTTACCTCATATCGAATTGGTTCAATACGATTAAGGAACCATGGTGGAATGATCAGAACATTAACAGACGTTCGATATGTATCGGGTTTGAAGAAAAATCTCATCTCTGTGGGAGCCCTAGAATCAAAAGGGTTCAAAATTATTGCAGAAAATAGAGTGATGATGGTATGCTCCGGTGCACTAGTGGTAATGAAGGCCCATCGGAAGAACAATAACATGTACCGTTATCTCGGTAGTACAGTTGTTGGGACAGCGACAGTGACGTCCAAGTGACGACAAAGAGGCAGAAACAACCAGGCTATGGCACATGCTGGAGGAAAATCCTTGAAAACTCTATTAGATCAAGGATTGTTAAAGTGATTAAAGGCTTGCAATTTGGAGTTTTGCAAGCATATGTCAAAGGAAAACAGACAAGGGTTAAATTTGGGATAATAATCCATAATACTAAAGGCATTTTGGATTAGGTACATTCTGATGTTTGAGGTCCTTCTAAAACACCTTCATTAGGTGGGAAACACTATTTTGTGACCATTGTTGATAATTTTTCTCAAAGAGTATAGGTGTATACAATGAAGAGCAAAGATGAAGTGCTAGAAATTTTTCTCAAATGGAAGACGATAGTGAGAATCAAACAGGCAGGAGGATTAAGAAATGATCATTTCAATAAGGTCTGTGAAAATGATGACATCGTCCGACACTTCACTGTCAGACATACACCACAACGGAATGGAATGGCAGAACGCATGAACCGGACTTTGCTGAAGAAGGTACGGTGTATGTTGTCCAATGGTGGCTTGGGAAAAGAATTTTGGGCTAAGCCAATTTCATATGCATGTCACCTCATTAATCGCTTACCATCTGCTGCTATTGATGGCAAGACACCATTTGAAACATGGTATGGAAAGCCTGCTGTAGATTACGACTCTTTGCACGTATTTGGCTCAACTTCATATTATCATGTTACGGAGTCAAAATTGGATCCAATGGCAAAAAAGGCTATTTTTATGGGGATTACT
This sequence comes from Nicotiana noctiflora, assembly GCA_032618575.1. Lineage (NCBI taxonomy): Eukaryota > Viridiplantae > Streptophyta > Magnoliopsida > Solanales > Solanaceae > Nicotiana > Nicotiana noctiflora. The sequence continues at coordinate 112,297 of JASVEL010002973.1, forward strand.
TCTGGAGTCAAAGGAGGATATCGCTTATGGTGTCCTATGACAACGAAAGTAATATTCAGCAGGGATGTTACCTTTGATCAATCTGCTATGGTAAACAAGGTAACAAATGTAGATACCAAACAAGATGATGGTGCTTCTAAGCAGGTGGAGTTTGAGGAAAATTTATTTTTCCTACACAAGAAGTAGAGGAGGAAACAAATGAAGATTATCCTCTGGAAGGAGAGCCAGTAGAGGAGATTCCAACTCAGGAACCTTGAATCAATAGCAACCAGCAAGCCAAAAAGGAAAATAACGAAACCTGTTCGTCTCATAGAGACAGTTGCTTGTACAACCGCAATTGTAGCTAATGATGTTCCTACCACTTATAAAGACGCAGTCCAAAGTTCAGAAGAAGATAAGTGGAGGGTTTCCATGAATAATGAATTACAGTCTCTTCATCAGAATCATACATGGAAATTGGCCAATCTCCCGAAGAGAAAGAAAGCAATTGGGTGCAAATGGGTATTTGCAAAGAAGGAAGGATTTCCTAACCAAGTAGATTTTCGCTACAAAGCAAGGTTGGTGGCCAAAGGATATGCTCAAAAGGAGGGAATTGATTACAATGAAAGTATTTTCTCCAGTTGTAAAACATTCCTCCATTCGAATTATGTTGGCTTTGGTAGCACAATTGGATTTGGAACTAGTTCAGATGGATGTAAAACTGCGTTTTTACATGGAAACTTGGAGGAGGAAATCTACATGACTCAGCCAGAAGGATTCAAAGTTGCAGGTAAGGAAAATATGGTGTGCAAACTTGAAAAATCATTGTACCGGTTGAAACAATCTTCTAGACAATGGTACAAGCGATTTGACAAGTTTATGTTGCAGCAAGGATACAAGAAAAACAAATACGATCATTGTGTGTATTTACGCAAGCTTGTTCCTTTATATATCTTCTCCTATATGCTGATGATATGTTGATAGCTTCCAAGAATTGGGAAGAAATTGATAAGTTGAAGATTCAACTGGAAGATGAGCTTAGAGACGAAGGATCTAGGTAGGCGAAGAAATTCTTGGCATGGAGATAATAAGAGATAAGACGTTCGTAAAACTCTTTTATCTCGTAAAGAAGTATTTGAAAGAAGACTACAACGTTTTGCATAGATGACAAGATTAAGCCGGTTAGTACTTCAACATGCTCCCATTTAAGCTAAATGCATACTACTGTCACCAATTGGACGAAGTTGAACGAGGTATATGTCAAAAGTACCATATGCAAATCTGTTGAAACTTGATGTAGTACAATGGTTAAGACGACATTTCACAAGTATTGCGAGTTATTAGCAGACATATGCACAATCACGGAAAGGAGCATTGGCAGCTAGTGGATTCAAGTGATATATTCAGATATCTAGTAGATGTTAGTTAATTTTTGAGCATAGACAATCAGTCTATAATTGATATTATGATTTAGATTTTCAAGGTGATCTCGACAAACGAAGATCAACTATCTGTTATGTTACTTTTAGCACACGCGATTAGTTGAAGTATTTTATACTGCGATCAGCTTGCTTTGTCTACAATCAAGAATGTAGCATACGGCTATTACTGAAGTGTGAATGAGACAATTTGGCTTCGAGGATTGCTAAAGGACTTGGTGTTGAACAAAAAGTATCACAATTTTTATTGATAGTCACAGTGCTATTCAACTAGCGAAGAACCAAGTTTATTAACATGACAGGAAGCACATTCGATGTTCGGTATCAATTGCATATGCGAAATCATAGAACAAGTGGAGTCACGGTGAAAAAATTCATACTGCGGAGAATCCTGGTGATATGCTAACAAAGGTGGTGACCGCGATCAAGTTTCAACATTGTTTGGATTTGATCAACATTATTGAACACTGAAGATTGAAGATGAAGACACAACCAAAATTTATTATAGAGAGAAAATTGAAGATATGGAATTTTTGCCAAGGTGGAAATTTGTTAAAGTTTGACAAATAATCCCACATCGGTTGGGAGTGAGTTTGGGGGGATTTTCCCCCTATAAAAGAAGGCCTAATATTTAGGATTTAAACACACCTCTTATTTGCCTTCTTATCTTCTTAAGGCATTTGTATCTTCTCTCTTTAGTATTATTTCACTTGTATTTTGGAGTGGAATAAAATATTGATTGTATCCGAGAAGTAGGCAAAATTAGCCGAACCTCGCAAATTTTGGTGTTCCTTTTATTGTTGCTTTATTGTCTTATTTATTATTTAGTGGCTGCCATAATTTTGGTATAGTAGTTGTGACTCATTCACACTATATACATTTGGCTTCCGCAACAATCGTGATATAGTCGTGTTGATGAATAATCTTAAACTGATTCTTAATGTGAATGTTGTGTGAAATGGATAAGCAAACTCATCTCTCTGTAAGTAAAATTAAATGCACTAACTTTTGCATAACAAAAGAACTTATTCTGAAAACCAGATTCTTAGTCCTCAAATAAAGCCACATTCAACTTCTGCATATAATTATCTACTTGGAAAGTGTAGTCGATACGCTATGGGTCATCACTTATTTTATTAATCATTTCGAGCTTCTGAGGCCTTGAAAACCTCATTCTATGTTGCCTCGATTTACGTGCATGATCAGGGCATGTAGCCTAAAAGTTTTTGTGATAGAAAATATGAAACATGTGAGAAATTTGAAGAATTTTGATATTAATATTAATATGGTTGACTTCGGTCAACATTTTTGGTAAACGGACCCGGACCCGGGATTGGATGGTCTCGAAAGGTCCGTAGGAAAATATGGGACTTGGACATGCGTCCGAAGTCGAATTCTGAGGCCTAGAGCCCAAGTTATGAATTTTTCTGTGAAATTATTTTTGATGTGATTATTAAAGGAAAATAAATTAATTGACCTTGGTATCGTGCTCGTATTTTGGTTCCGATGCCCGGTACAAGTCTTAAATATTATATATGTGCTTCTGCAAAGTTTGATGACATTTGGATGTCGTTTGATACATATTGGACCTTGAGTTCCAAGTTTGAAAGTTTTGAAAACTAAAAGTATGAAAATCATGAACTTGAGGCTTGATTTGATGAAAACGATGTGATATTAGCGATGTGATCGCACGAACAAGTTCGTAATGTGTTTTTGATGTTATGTACATGTTTGGTTTGGAGCCCGGGGGCTCGGTAAAATTTGATAAGGCGTTGGATCAAATTCGAATTTTTACACTTATGATTTTTCACCTAATTGTTAAGCCCGTAATCGCAGAGCATTCATACTGCGTGGCCGTATCGAGTCAAAGTGGTTCGCAAATGCTGAACCGCCTGATCGCAAATGCGAAGGGCATCCAGGAAGGGCTGGGTCCGCAAATGCGAACACAACCTCGCAAATGCTAGGCCTTCAGTGTTAAATGCGAGGCCTTCAGTGTACAGGCATTCTTCGCAAATGCGAAGCATTCTTCGACATTGTGTCGCAAATGCGAACACCCCAGCATTTGCCTTGGCTTCGCAAATGCGAACAAAAGGCAAATGCGAACTTTCCATCCTTAGCTGATTTTTCAAACTCCAGAAATTGGTCGGGCTACGCAATTGCGAACCCATGTTCGCAAATGCGAACACAAAGACTTGTAAATCACGATTTCCAGCTTTATTTTTCACATTTCACAACCCAAAAACACCCATTGGCGATTTTCACGAACTCCCTCTTCTTCAAAGCAATTGTAAGTCACTTTTTACTTAATTCTTTCAGTTCCTAACAACATTAAACATGTTTTTCAATAGAAATCAAAGGTTTTCATGGTAGAATTTCTTGTTTTGGTAGAATATAGGGTTTTTCATAAATTGGGAAATTGGACCTCGAATTGAGGTTCGATTTTGAAACAAAACATATACTTGAACTCGTGAGGGGATGGGTAACCAGATTTTGGTTCGAACCCCGAGTTCCGATCATGTGGGCCCGAGGTCGAAATTCACTATTCCGGGCAGAATGTTGTAAAAGTTGTAATTGGCCTTATGAATTAGTTTGTTGAGTAGTATTGATGATATTAAATCAATTGTGTATAGATACGATTGGATTGGAGCCAAATTTGAAAGGAAAAGGCATTGCCACGGATTGAATTGTTCGTAAACATTCGAGGTAAGTGTTTGTTCTATCCTAGCTTGAGGGAATAGGATTATGTGCTATGTGTTATGTGATCGAGTGCGGTGTATGGGCTGTGGTGACGAGTATCCATACACTGGTGTCTAGCATGACCGTGAGTCGTTGTTAATACTTGTAGTGAGACATATTTGAAGATAAATTGTTGAACCCTTGCCGGGTTGTAGAATTGTTATTGTTCTCCCTTGTCGGGACTTGTTGTGAAGTTGATTGTTGATTGCCCTTGTTGGGACGGTTTATGATTTATTGTTTTCTTTCTCTGCCCTTAACTGTGATTGTTATTTGGGTGAGGAAGAGTGATAATGCACGAAGGGTGATGTCGTGCTTTGATTTATTGATTGTGCACGAAGGTTAATGTCGTGACTTGTTATTGATTATGCACGGAGGTTAATGCCGTGCCATATTATTGATTATGCACGAAGGATCATGTCGTGCCTTGTTATTGAACCATGTACGAAGGATCATGCCGTACCATGGATGTGAGGATGAGAGTAAAAGCACGAAGGGTGATGCCGTGCACTTTATTTGCGTATTTGGTAAGGGTGATGCCGTGCACTTTATTTACTTATTTGGTGAGGATGAGAGTAAAAGCACGAAGGGTGATGCCGTGCAACTACTTGCCATTCCTTGACTTGATATTACTTGTTTTTCCATTATACTTTGTTTTCCTTGTGAACTTATTAACTGTTGTTAATTGTTGAGTTCTTTTGAGATATTCCTTATTGTGTTATTACTTGGTTATTTCTCGTTATTTTGTGGTATACATATATATGGAACTACACAGGTTTATGTGGGTGTCTGGTCCTAGGCTTGTCACTACTTCGCCGGGATAGGCCAGGCACTTACCAGCACATGGGGTCGGTTGTGCTGATACGGCACCTCTGTGCGTTTTTGCACAGGTCCAGGTTTCGATCAGCAGCAGCAGTAGATCTTTTGCGTGGAAGTTGATCATATTTGAGACCGAGGTAGCTTGCAGGCGTCCGCAGGCCCGGCGTCTCTTCCTTTACTTATGTTACTAGTTGTAGTCTCTTTGTTCCGAGACAAACAGGTTATGTTATATTTCTTTCATACTTTTATGTGTAGTATTGAGTAGTAGTTTGTGAGTTGGTGACTCCACGTCTTGGGTAGAGGATTTCAGTACTATTTCGCTTTGAAAACTGCTTATTAATATCTTTATAAAGTCTTCCGCACTTGTTTAATTAATGCACTAACTTTTGCATAACAAAAGAACTTATTCTGAAAACCAGATTCTTAGTCCTCAAATAAAGCCACATTCAACTTCTGCATATAATTATCTACTTGGAAAGTGTAGTCGATACGCTATTTGGAAAATATATTGCTATATATGTGTCCTTGTATATGTATACACACATATATGTCTCTATATGCATACACACAAACACACACATAAATATATAGTACTCCTGTTTTATAGAAATATCATAATATATAGATGTGAAATCTCAAATATGGATCAGAGAAAAGAAGCACCTTAATTGCAGAGAAAAGTCTGGCAGTTCCAAAATGTGTCCAGTCCTTCCCAACCAAAGGCATAAACTGACCAAGAACATCGGACCTGGACATGAAACATGTACCTCAAAAATATGTTACTATCATATATCCACATCCATATTCAATTTTAACAGGAACATAATATGTGGATTATTATTTTTACTTCTTAAGAAAGAACAGTATTCAACCAATGCCTGAAGTTCTGCTAAACTAGTACAAAGCACAATTCATATGCTGTCGAAAACTCTGAACAAGAATCATTCGATTGTTATGCTGCAGTTCAAGAAAATAAAAGTTACCAACTCCTTCCCAATTAATGTGACAGAACTCCTATTTTTACACATTAAGTCTTTAATGCATTCAGATGGGTTTATAAGTCATGTATGCAAAAGACAATCTCCTAGATGCATGTAAAAAGCTAGTATGAATCTTAAAGGTAAAAATTTTGGTGCAACATCTTACTTGGTAATAGTCCCGTCAACATCAGAAATTACAATTTGCGCATTCCACTTCCACAAATATATATGGGATTCAACCTGTTTCAGAAAGTTGCTTGAGCAACCAAAATAAGAGTAGAGTCCAACAATACAGTAGACTTCATCATAAGAATTAATTATTTTGAGTCAAGAAAGACACAAACCTTTTGCTCTCCTAGGACTCGGGTTGAGAAAATGAAGGTTACCATATTCTGCCCATCCTTCAGGTTCAAAGACGTGATTTGACCAGAAGTGGGAATATTTGTTCTCACAAGTTGCTCCTGAGGAGATTCCTTGCCTCCTTGTGTGGTAACTGTTGGTTCTATAGGCTGGTACATTGAGCTAGATTCAGAATCAACAAAGACCTCTTCATTTGATAAATTACAGTTACTGTCCTCAAGTGTCTTAACCCTTCTAAATGGATTTGGCCAGAGAGTCCATCGCCGTCCAGAAGCAACCGAAGAGATCCCACTATTATCCTCTCTTGATTTTGAGGTCTCCTCCCGTTCCACAGGTATGATATCAGCACATTCAACAGGCAATTCCATATCACATTCGGCCATGCCAAGAATGATAGGAGCAGCTCTATTCCACGAAAAATAGTTTCCTCGAATTCTGACAACTAAATTCTCGTTCTTGATTATGGATTCTGAAGAACTTCTGAATTCATCCTCAGATATGCGATTTGCATCAAAGGCTTCTCTTGCAGCACTAGAACCCATTCCAGCATAAAGCAAGTTTCCACAAAGAGATATCTCTACTCCTGTAGCTATTACTAAAACCGAGTGAAATTTATGAGAAGTTGCAATATATCAAAGACTAAATGTGAAGCTATAATTGTAATCAACAAAAAGATGGACACCCTACTTTTGCTTGAATCAGGTTTTTGTACCTTTGAGAAAAGCTTCTATAAGACGCTTCGAATTTTCACATTGAGAACATCCATCTGGTTCTTGCTGGACACTTTTTATTTCTTCAGCTGCTAAAAATACATCATGCCGTTCCTCTGGATGTTTATCACTAACAGCCTGATGGTCTATTGAGCCGTCAGAACCATTACAATCCATCACTGACTCACATTTCTGAGGGGTTTTACATTGAAGCTTTAAATCTGCTGAAGGAGAACTGCAGGGACGGTCAGTATTAGGATTTAACAAACTGTTGTCTCCCAGTTTCCCAGGACACTTCTTTTCTAAATCGTCAACCCCTTCCAGAATCTTCACATTATCCTTCTTATTGCCATATGCCACATGGCCATTTTCCTGGTTCTTCACATCCAAATTTACTCTAAATTGACCATTTACTTCAGAAGCATTTAACTGGTGCTCAACCGTATTGCTCTCATTCTTCACATTGCAAGCATCTGCAGGAGCATCGTTTGGTGTCTCCTTATCACTCGAATAATCATCAGCCCATGTAGCTTCACCTGTGATGAACTCTGAGTTACCATCAAATAAATCTGTCCCCTGACCAGGGCCTAGATTAAACCTAGGCGTGTCTAATTTGACATCTTCCACATTCCTTTCTGATGATGAGATGGGTGCTGTCAATATATGGCCATCCACACTCACCATAACAACCTCAGAACTGGGGTCCTGCGATTCTAACACCTTATCTACATTATCCAAATTCTCATATCTGCTGGAACCACATTCCGCTAGCTCATTACGCAATGTCACACCTTCATCTCGCGATGGTAAATCAGCTTCATTAGAATCATAATTATCATGTGTGGACAGAGCACCATCCGTTATACTTTGTCCGTTGTTAACACTATCAAGATCACTAGCATTCACTTCCCCTTTTTGACAATCAGAATCCTTTGAATCCCCATTTGTTTCGCTCTCATTACCAGTAGAAACCTCTCTGATAAAATATGCTTCACCTGAATTATCAAGGTACATGTGAAAATCAGCTTCTACGCCATTAACTTCAATTCGGACAACTTTTTCTGCCCCTTTAAGGACACCCTGAAATTTCCCGAATCGAACATGCCAAGGGGTACTCCTAAAAGTCCCATCCTGCTGCTTCACAACAATTATGTCAACAGCTCCACCAAAAGGATGAAATGGAGTGGCAACTGAGTACACACCTTGTGTTATAAAGCTGCTAACTTTACCAACGACATTCATTTGCTCCACCCCCACAATGTAATCTTTTCCTTAAATCAAAAAGAGCCTCCAATTAATATTGATCCCAGAATTCAGCGTGGAAAACACAAGAACATCTGCATGCAACAAATAGAAGCAAAATTACGTGTGATCGTACATGTTACGGCAAATTACAGGTCATATTAAAACCTCCAAATGACATTACTTATCATCTATAACCTTCATAATACAAAGCACAAATGAGAATTCATTCTCTAGAAATGCATGGGAATCAAGGTTTCTTGAAAATACAACCAAAATTAATAGAATAACTAGAATCTAGAAACTTACAGATTGAAGAATGTGACAAAAATATAATCCAGAAAATCTTCAAACTCCAACTATAAGTGGATCAATTCGAAATTGATCTCACCGCTGAAAGGGGTTGGAGAAGGACGAATTAAAACAATACCCGCAAAATACTTTTTCTCTTGACTTTTTTGGTTATATATATATATATATATATGTCTCTTTTTCTTTTTGGATAGACACACATATAAGTCGATATATGAAATGTCACGCCAAAGATTTTATGCAAAAGCTTTGAAGTTTGTAGTGATGGTGAAAATTGGAAATTTTTTGGAAAACCAACCAACCAGAGTCATAACTTCCTACTTACCTAGAAATATAAAGACTCGCAATTCCAAATTCAGAAAGATTTCTTTTTGTTGTCAGAATGATTAAATAGCTCATCTCTTCGAACGATTATTATTCCTCAAATACCCTTTATTTTCACGTTGAAATTAAGTTTAAACAAGCCTTTTCATGGTAAAATAGTACTTCGGCAACGGTGATCCATGAAATTTTGTTTACCCTAACCACGAATAACAATTGAATTTATACTTGGTTTAAAGACACGTCATTCACTTAACACAAATTGAAAAAATGTAAATTGATAATATAATTAATTGCAAATATAAATGGAGCAAACCAAATAAAATATATAGCTTTAATTCTCGAGTTAGACTACCCTCGAATTAAGTGTATATTTCTCCGGAAAGTATGAGGAAAGTATGAACACAGTAGCAAGTATATTAAGAGTTTAAGAATAAGAGAGTATATTGCTTTTGTGACGTGAATATGACCCTTACAAAATGATTAGAATTCATTTTATATAGTAGAGGAATTCTACTTATGGTACAATTATAAATAGAGAATGAAATCTCATAATTGGCTAAATGTCTGGTCTCGACTTGATACATGCCGAGATTTTTACCACGATCCCTGTCCGGTCATGGATATCTCGACTTTCTGTTATTCGACTTAGCAGACTTCCTTCGACCACGCTCGATATCTACCTCGCCTTGGTCTCGATCTTGATCGGTCATTGATTCATAAGCTTAGCAATCCATCTCCATGCCATGGTCCGATACAACACGAGGTCGAGCCTTGGTTTGCCACCCTGATTTTGATTAGTCACACAAAAATAGGGAAGCCCGATTTCGACTGTATACAGATAGTCGCCTCATTTTTTGGAATGTAATGACAAGAAACTAATTGACTTCAAACTTCCCCTCGGTTAATCATGATGTAAGCGCCATGATATAAGTGGTAGAAATGACTGAAATGTCCCGTCTGTACAGTTCTCTAGGCATTTAATGCGCGTCAGATGACGGTCAGCCACTACTAACCTTGAAGTGTCGTTGTGATACCAATAAATAGCCACATTCTCCATTTTTTCAAACTTTACTTTCAATCTTCATCATTCTAATCTTCACAGTTATTTGCCTTCCCCAGATCTTTATGTTTTCAGTTCTCTGAGTCTTTTCACTTGTTTCATCGCAAAATATCCAAGCATACCTCCTTTGTTTTATTGTTCTCTATTTATAAGAATGGCTAAGACCTCAAAAACCGTCCCACGCAAGGAAATCGCTTCTTCATCAAGGCATGCCGACGTCGTAGCCACGAAAAGAACCTCCCCTTGAGGACTTTGTTCCGACAAAGTTCCCTACTGCTGCCAATTTTAAGGTGGAGAATACACCCTCGACACCGATCGATGCGAACTAATGTCGAGATACATATGCACAATTATCGAAGGTCTTCTCGAGAAGGTAAAAGAGGAGTGTAAGTGGGTAGGCAAAGATTTAGTAGTTCCTAACCCCGAGGAATCTATTACCACTCATGTAGAGGGGTATCTAAGTGTCTATACTTACCCCTTCATGATAGGTACTTTAGACCTCATCATCCTCACCTTTTGCAAGAGGTACGACATCACTCTTGGCCAAATCCATCCATCATTCTGGAGAATCAAGATCATCCTCCGATTTTTTGTAAGCAAGATCGAGGGGCATCATTTTACCCTCGATCACCGTATGCAACTCTACAGCCCCCGGCTTTATCGTAGAAGTTTGATTAAGGTTTACCAAGCTACCAAATCCCCATTCTCGATCGTAGATGAGACCCGAGATTGAGGTTGGATAGGACGATTTTTCCGAATAAAGATATTGTACCTAATCCATACCGAGGACATGTCATTTCCAGAAAAAGGGAACATGAATAGTAATTTTTGCTTTGCCTTGAATATCTATATTTGTCGTTTTACTTCTCATCTTCTTTCCTCATCTAAGTTTTTGTGTTATAGATATGGCCGTCATGGCGGAAGTGATCCCTGACTTGAGGCAATGGGTCGAGGGCTTATTGTTACAAAAGTCTTACTTCGAGCATGCTTGGATAGATTTATCAAAGGGTCACTAGGAGGCCCCTAACAACGGTAATCTTCTTTTCATAGAACGGATTCCATTTGGGCTTCGCATTAGACTTACTCATCTTTTTCCTTTTGTAGGCCTCGGGAAGCATGTAACGATGAGGCCCTCATCTGCTGAATATGAGGCTCTTCTTTCATCATCTGCCCCAAAGTAGGGCAAAGAGAATAAATAGAGGCTCCGAGCTCTCCGAGCTCGGAAAAGAAAAAATCAGCAATGAAGCCTCATAAGCCTAAAAATATATGAGGAAAAATTGGGTATCAACAACCAAAGATGAAGACGACGAAGAAGAAAAATCTACATTGGTGACTTGTGCGCGAATTGGCACCGAAATTCAAAGAACTACTGGTCCAGCAGGAGCTAAAACTGTATTACCTCATTTTGAAGAAGTCCTTGAGCTAGAAAAAGCTGAAGGCGCTTCACCTCAAGGTGAGAAGGCTACCGAGGAGGCGGTCGAGGATGGTGTATAAACCACGCTCAAGGCTTCCTGAAATGAAGGAAAGATTTACTTGGGGCAATAGAGATTGGAGATTCCCCCCTCCTCCGTCGCCTTCGTTCTCTAATTCAATGATCAAGGATGCTCAGGTGATGGAGACTTGTCACGATGAAGGGCTCCATCGATCGTTGCCTACTTCACACTACTAAAAAGTAGGAAGAGATGGTTCCAATAGTTTTTACCCGATTTGTGGGTTGGGGTCGATTTTCATAGGGAGCTAGGAAGGGAGTCGAGTATCTATATAGAGTAGAGTTATGTAATTGTTCCAAATATCACTTCCAATCATTTTTGTTCTTTTCTTTAATAGTCTACTATTATCAACTACTAATTATAAATGTAGCTAGATTATACTAAACGAGAATTTCTACAAGTTCTATCTAATAGTTTAAAAGGCACTAGGGTAGTGACCTTCACCTAGGTGGCTAATTGACGGGTAATTGCATCTAAGGCACTGTCACACCTCCCATTTTATTATAACTGTCGTTCAATACTACTCACTCTACACCTCTCTGTAGAAAGGGTGGTTTTTTCCGGTTGACTATCTCGAGACCAATTGGGTATGCATATTTGCCTGAGCAACTAGGGTTCAAGTCGGTTAATTACTCTCTCGAGGTTTAACCCTTTAATTGGGACTATCAAATCTCTTAAATCCATCCCAGTTTCTTGTTGAGCCAATTTTGGATAATTAGGCTCTCTTTCTCAAGAAGAGCCAAGTCAACTTAGCATAAACTAGTATTTGCAACCACTAATTCATAAATTAAATCATAAAATTGACTCAAATAACAAACACTCATAATCAATCTAACCTTAAATCACAATACCCATCAATTACTCATACTAGGGTTGAGCCACAACCATAGCTAATGGGTTTAGCTACTCATGCTTGAAGATAAAATTAGAGAAATAAATGATGAGAAAGACATATTAATTAATTACTAAAGTAGATACAACGATTTAATGATTAATACTAAGCAAAAGTGCAAAAAATATATAAGAAATGTCTTCTCATGAGCGCATCTCAAGTCTGGGTAATAGCTGAGACCCTAAAAATAGAAAACGGTTCTATTTATATTAAGCTGGAAAAATTGGACAAAAATGTCATGCGGGATCATTGCGGGCCGCACAAAATGGTGTGCGGACGCACTAGGATCTTTAACTCTGAAAAATTAACTCTCTAAACCCAGGCTTCACGGACCGCACAGAATGGACTGTGGTTGTGGAGACAACTAGCGCAGTCTGCACAAACACAACCGCAGATCGCATAGGCTTGAAGCTAGGCACTTGACATCTTTCTGAAGTTTGCTTCCGCGGACAACATAAAATGGTAGTGCAGCCGCGGTGTCTTTAATGCGGACCGCACAATGTGTACTGTAGCCGCACTACTTTGATGCCTTCAAATCTAATTTCTGAATCTCCCTAGTGCGGTCGCACTAGGCCCGTTTGTCCTGAGTTGTCTTGTCTTTGGTACTTGTGCTGGTTTTACTTCTTTTGAGCCGATCTTTGACATTTTGTCGCTTCATTGATCAAACCTTCAATCAAGCACAACTTATAAACCTTTTGGGACTATTTTGTAAGAATTTATAGTCAAAGCGTAAGCAAGAAGGAGCATGAAACACGTCAATATCCCTAGTTATCAACTCCCCCAAACTTAAGTTTTTTCTTATCCTCAAGCAAACAAAATAAGACCCACCCCTTAAGGGAAAATCCAAGAATTTTCAGTAATCCTAAAGTAACCTCAACTAGCATCAATTGGGACTAACAATTTCCTTCAATACAAATGAGTCATTAACAATATTTAACCTTTGAAAAACCATAGATTAAGTGTGACACAAGATCATCAAGAATTGACTCATCACATCAAAGAACTCTCTCAAATCACTTTGGTCCTTGTGGAACCCAAACTCACATATCCTCAACTTCCCCTAAGCAAACCTCGCCATTTAGAATATTGCCACTCAAACCGAGTTTAATGGGATTCACTCATCTCTCTCAATAAAAAGGTCACAAGCCCGGCTCTAAGTACCATATACTTGTCGCTTATGTAAGTATTCACTAATGTAAGCTTCATTCGACTCAAGATCATACGGGGCTTTTTGTGGAGTCATTGTGAAGGCTTTTGGCCCAGGGTAGGTCATGTTTTTGTTCAAGTGGGTTCCATCTTCCCTTAAGCACTTCTTTTGATTCATTTGGCACAATTCACTTAATTCTTTGAGTTATTTCACTTCTTTCTAAGGAGTTAGAGAGATACATTGTCACTCTTTCTTGTGCTTTTCACACCTTTTCTCCCTTTTCAACTTTCCACGCCTTTTATTCAATGTTTTTCTTAAATTCCCTTTTTATTCTTTTTTTTTCATATTGAACATTCTGTTTGTCTTTTTTGCTTTTCATTCTTTTTCATTGCCTTTCCTTTTCTTTATTTTTGTGCCTTTTACCACTTTGTTGCCATCCTCGTCTTTCTGCCCCAAACTTATACTTTTTCCATGTGCTCAAGGAAAGACCGGATGTCAAGAGAGGGTATCTTATAGAATGGGTATAGGCTTGTATCATGGTTCTTGAAAGAAAAAGATCTAAGGCTCAAAAGGGTTAACTAGAGATCGTATCATTGGTAGGCTATGGAATTGTTCAAACTATCATTTGGATCAAGGAAAGGCTATAATCACTTCTCAAGTCAAATTTCCCCTAGGATTTCGCCTCAACAAACATTCAGGGCAAGTTCAAGACCAATGGCTCGGGACTTGTACTCGTAATTCAATTTCTCACCACACAAGCTAAAGGATTGCTAAAGACATAGAGTTAGGGGCCCACAACGACCTTAGATATGATTTGAGCACACAATGTTCCTGGATAACCACTTGATGATTATCGGGAAATGCAAGAGTCTCAAGGAGATAACTTTCACATTCCTAAACACAACATTTTATCTTTGATCATGGGATCAAAGGCAAATGTTCTAGGCCCAAGTGAAGATTTGCTTGAGGTATCCTTAACTACAAACTACTAAAAACAAAAATAAAAAATGGACTCAAACCCTTAAGAAGGTTGTCATGCCATCCATCATTGGGAAGAGTCACCCGGTTTACACACCACTCCACTTTTGGAAAGAACCGTGGCATTAAGAAAACCAAAGGCTTATTGAAAACATCCAAAACGAGACAAAAAAAATACGAACATAAATAAGAAGCTAAATATGAAATTTTTTCACGAAAATATAATGAATATATATAATAGGGGATTTTAATATACAATGGGGGATGCATATATACAATGATGTAATTTTATATACAGACCCAAGGAAAGATAAAAAGTGCAATAAAGTAACTAAATATAAAATTATATACAGACCAAATAAAAATAAAGAAAGCATAAAATGTATCAATATATACAATTATCCAAAAATTGTAGGGTGCATCCCCTCAATAAAAGTTGGCATTGTCCCCAATGCCAACTAGTCAAAATAAGTACCAAAATGGTAGAGAAAAAAGATATAGAAGACTCCCTAAGTCGTGTCTGCCTGCATAGAATCATGGGTGGTCCCTGGGTCCTTTGTGTGCTCAGGAACCTCATACTGGATCCTGATGGTCTGCTCTGCTGCTACTAGGATGTGGGCCTGGACCTGGACAAGGTTTGGAACTGGTACATCTTGTGGCTGACTGGAGGAATCCTTCGGTGGATCCACCAACTAGATGATGGCATCATCTCCTCTAGGAATCTTCCTTCTCTTCGGAGGACTATGGATCTACTCCCGTTGTGGATCAGTTGATGGAAGTGGCCCCTCAAACAATAGGTCTAAAGGTAATTGGTCTACCTTCAACTTGTCAACATCTGTCCGCAGCTCCTTTACGGACTCTTTGGAGGCTTGTGTCTTCTGCAACTTCTTATGCTCCTTGAGAGCCTTGCTATGCGAATCAACTGCCTTTTCCAATGTATCCTGGGTGGTGAGGATTTTCTTCTCGTGATCAAGAATTTCCTTCAAAGCATCCTCTACCGATTGTGAGACCTGAGCTGGCTGAGGTACCGACTGAGCTGCAATAGTGGTGGTCAAGGTGAACAACTTGGATGAAGCAGTATACATCTTGTTATTGATACACTGAAGTATCTGACTCAGACAATGGGCAGTGATAGGATGGGCCCGGGAAGATAGGATCTCCGAGCCTGAAGATGTGGAAGGGCAAGGAGGAATGGCTAAAGATGTGGAAGTTTCGGGGGCATCTCATCAGAAGTAGAGGTAGGCAGAGCAGGGACCTCTATCACAACTGGCTCTTCAGACTGTCCAATTGGGGCAGAAGTAGGGGCTTTGTAGTTCTTGTCCTTGGGTTTGTCATTCCCCTTCAATTTATATCAGGAGAATGGGGTTGTTGCCTTGTCCTTGACGTTGTAGAGCTTCTTATCCACCCCAAGTCCCGAAAGTACATTGTGAAGGTGTTGGGGAAAGGGTAGCTCTGTTCATGCTCTACTCCCACTAACGAGATAATGTGGGACATCACATTTCCCACATTTATGGGGTATCTCATCATAATCAAAGCAACCAATATATCCCGATGGAGAGGAAGGGTCTGGTCATGTGTAGTAGGATCCAACCGGCTGCAAACAAACATCTCCCAACCCCTCGCCTCAAAGTTCAAAGTCCTCCGCAATATTTTGACCCCAGCAGTCAACCACTCAGGAACGGTACCTGGGATTGCCAGGTACTGAGCTAACCATGGGCGGACCTCCTCGCCCATCTCCAACTTCACCATATATAAAGTCGCGTCCTACTTATTGAAGCCCAAGTATTCATTTCGGTATTTTCCTTCAAACAACACCTTCTTGTTACGAACTTTGGTCACTTTAGAGCATCTTACAGATATAGCCACATAATGATTAAACACTCAATTAACAAGGTTCGAAGCACAAAATGGATATAAGTTGAATCTCTTAATAGATTTCTTCAATCAGAGTTAGAACTATTCAAGTAAGACACTTAATCGGTTATAAAGCATGCAATTTATGACTTAAATCATGAAAGAAGCACATAGTTAGGTATACATAAGGGTTTGAACATGAAAAAGACTCAGGTTGTACTCAAGAAAGTTCAGAAACAAATAGAAGAAGTTGAGAAACAGAAGCAAAAAATAGAAAGATAGGGTTTTGGGTACTTAGCTTTCGTGTTTTCTTTTCCTTCTTTTCTTTTTTTCTTTTTTTCTTTCCTTATTCTCTTCTTTTTCTTTAATTTTTGCATTGGAAGGTTCCGAGGCCATTTTCTTAGGATTATTGGTCTTTAAACAGACTCCATGAGGCTTATTTTCTGAAAAAGATCTTGATTAATGGTTCTAGGGCTAAATAGGGTGGTTTTTGGACAAAGTATATCCGTCGGAGTAGGGTTCCGACGGAACACTTTTCAAGATTCAAAGATTTTGGCTTATATTTGAAGGAAAATAAACAGATGGAGTGAAAGAAGGGTTCAACGCGATTCAGGGGTGTTA
The DNA here is from genome assembly GCA_032618575.1 of Nicotiana noctiflora. NCBI lineage: Eukaryota > Viridiplantae > Streptophyta > Magnoliopsida > Solanales > Solanaceae > Nicotiana > Nicotiana noctiflora. The sequence goes on from JASVEL010002973.1 coordinate 129,237, forward strand.
CTGGTGGAAGGTGGTTTAAAGGTTGGTAGTCGCCGGCTAGGGTTCCGGCAAACCATTTTTAGATTTAGGATGATAGGGTGGTTTTTAAGTTGGGGTTATGGTGATAGGGTGAGAAAAGAGAAGGGTTCAAGGCTGTGGAGGTTGGTCGGAGAAGACGACCAGTACTGAGCCACCGGTAGGGTTCCGGCGGCTCTACATAGAGAGAAGAATGAGATGAAGGGCGGCTAGGGTTTGGGGAGTTATAAGGTATAGTGTATAATCTGAAAATGTATTGTTTGAGTGTATTAATATATCAAAAGTGCAGTGATGGTTCTTGACCGTTGGATCAAGCTGGATGAAGGGTCAGGATTCATTGACGTCACACGACGTCGTTTGATTCAATTAAAGCTCTCAATTTCATCCGTTAGATTAGCCAATTGAACGGTCCTGATCATTTTCGTGAACGACGTCGTTTTATTTTTAAACCCCTGCTATTCCTGGACCGTTTGATTAAACTTTCCCACGGTCCAGATTAAGACCATTGAGCGACGTCGTTTTAGTTTATACACAAGTAGGCCCGTATTTATCTTTTGGGCCTGGTATGTGTATTAATTCATTGGGCCATTGATTTTGTTGTTTGGCCCAAATCCTTTGTATATTGTATTTACTTTGTATTACATTTTATATTTCCTTGTATTTTTCGTATTATGATTTTATTTATTATTATTTTATTTTTGTATTACTCTTTTATTTATATTTTCTCTGTATTTTTCTTTTGATTTTTCTAATTTTCTAGAATTAAAGAGTAATTTTCCAATTTTTGGTATTTTTCTTTTAATTTTCTAATTTTCTAGAATTAAGGAGTAATTTTCCTATTTTGGTATTTTTCTTTTAATACGGGAAATGTATTTTGTTTTAATTCTTTTCACAAATAAAATGAACAATGATACTTCTACACAACTATCAACAAATTGCACACAAAAATAATTTTTATTATATTATATGAAATAGTTTGTTTGGGGCAAAAATCATGTGCTCACACCGGTGACTGTGGTTGCTATTTGACCTCATGTTTTCCCTTCGAATATGATCCTTTTGCTGATGAAAGTGCCGATACCAGTATCACTTCATCGATTTAAAATATCTCTTTGGCGGCGAATTCCTCCCCGTACACTATTTTGACTCCCTCCTTTGTCGGGAACTTCAGAACTTGGTGAAGGGTCGAGGGTAGTGCCCTCATATTATGGATCTAAGGCCTTCCAAGCAGGGCGTTGTATCTCATGTCACCCTCGATAACATGGAACTTTGTTTCTTGGATGGTCCCGGCCACGTTTACTAGCAAAATAATTTCACCTTCAGTGGTTTTGTTGCCATGTTGAAGCCATTAAGTACTTGGGCTGTGGGCATAATTTGATCTTGTAGGCCAAGCTGTTTTACGACCCTCGATCGAATAATATTGGCTGAACTACCTGGATCAATCAAACACATTTACCTTGAATTTTACTCATGAGGATAGATATTACCAATGCATCATTGTGGGGTTGTTCGATCCCTTCTGTATCCTCGTCATTGAAAGACAAGATCCCTTCCGGTAAATAGTTCCGAGTTCATTTATCCCTTATGATCGACACCTTGGTGCATTTAAATACTGGTCCTTAAAGAATATCGACCCCCCAACGATCATGTGAATCATGTCACATGCTGCGACTCTTCCTGCTCGTTCCGTATATTGAAATTTTGAAGTGATTCTTGGCTCTACCGATTAAGAATTCTCGAAGATGCCCCTCGTTGAATAATAGAGCTACTTCCTCCCTTAGCTGCCTACAATCTTCTGTTGTATGACCATGGGTGCTATGATACTTACATATTTGGTTGGGATTTCTCTGGGCCGGATCGATCTATAGAGGTCGAAGCCATATAGTATCCTTGATATGCTCGATAGCTGATGCATCTAAATTGATGTTATATTCTGACAATCGTGGAGCTTCTTTGGGCTTGACATCCTTGTTGAAACCATCCTTACTCATGAGTTCCCGTGAACTTTGACCTTGATCATTTCTTATCTCATTTCGTGCAAAGTTTTGTCCAGACCTGCTGCCTTTACGGTCCCCGTTGTATGGTTGATATTGATCTCTATTCGACCTTGGCTCTCGGTCGATATCTATCTTTATTCTATCCACGAGACTTTTAGGATAAACGGACCCAGAATGAGTCCCGAGTTGATCATCCTCAGCCTGCTCTTCGACCGATATCGATTATGTACATCGACCCAAGTGACGGATGAATACTCGATAAAATTTTACTTCAACTGCTGTGAAGCTGTGGAACTCCAAGTGTTGAGACCTTGAGTGAAAGCTTGAACAACCATGTCATCGATAACCGGAGGCAAATCCATTTTCTTCGTTTGGAATCAAGATACGAATTTCCTAAGCATCTCATTATCTTTCTGCCTTATCTTAATAAGGTTTGATTTTCCTGTTGCAACCTTAATGGCTCCGGCATGAGCCTTTACAATAAAATCTGCAAGTAGAGCAAACGAATCAATAGAATTAGGCGGTAAGTTATGATACCATATCATGGCACCCTTCGATTGAGTCTCCCCAAATTTCTTCAGCAGTACAGATTCAATTTCGTCAACTTCCAAGGCATTTCCTTTGATGGTGCAAGTGTACAAGGTGACGTGTTCATTTAGATCCGTTGTCCCGTTATACTTAGGAATCTCGGGTATATTAGAGCATGTATCAACTATCCAAACAAGCTATTAGAGCAAAATTAGACTCATAACCAATGTGCAGGAGACATTTTGTGTCAAGTAGAGTCATTTTTTTTGGCAAAATACCTTAGTACCCCCTAACATATATTTAGTAAAATTTTATGATAAAGTTATGTTGTGTGACACCGCTTTTATTGAACGTGTGTCCGCACCTGGGCCCTCATAAATTATACATAACTAATTTATTTTGAATATGAAAAAATAAAAAGATGAACTTGCAAAAAAATGGGATTAACTTATACATTAATTATATCTCAATATGGTTTCATATTGTTAACAAGTTTTTGTAAAATACCCTTGGGTCTCATTTGGACTTTGGAAAAAATCTCGAGATGTGAAACTACAAGACAACTTGCACTTAACTATGGACAACTGGATATATTTCTAGAAGGTGAAATACAGCAAGTTTATGTTACCAACAATATCTAATGTTTCTAACATGTGTTAAATTAGGTGCAAACTAAAAAGGATAGAACTAAATCCAATTTTGAACTTACCATTTCCCGCTGAGAATAATCAAAATTTAGTAACATATTATTACTTGTTTCAAATCTCAAGATATACAGATTCACCTGTGATGTAAATTCTTAGCTTACAAGTCATATTTCTCCTATAAATAGAGGGGTCTTACCCCATTGTAAATCATCCCAAAATTCAATAAGAATTCCCTCTCTCTCTTTCTCTGCAATATTGTTCTTGTTCTTTTATTATTTCATAACACGTTATCAGCACGAGACTCTAACCAATTGAGTAGAAACTTTGGGATTGAGCATAATGATTGTCAATTGTTTCATGAACTTCCTTCATGATTAAAATTCTGGATTTAAGGTAAGTATTTTACTTTTCTCTTTCAAATTCTTGAAATTCTATAATTTGATTTTATATACAGGCAAAGACAACAAAGTTTGGTTATAACTCTAATGGAGTTTTTAAGAAATTACACCCACATGAAGTGGTAAAATTTCTATGCCTTGCCATGATTAAATTCATGTAAAATTGTGGGAAAAGAATTGAAAACCCGTCCCATTGAATTTGCTCCATTCTCATCCCTTTAGAGAATGTGATAGCAGTATGTAATAAGTCTGAAAGAAGACAAAATTATTACCGTGAAGGTATCAATGGATGTGGACGTGACAATAGACGAAATTATAATCGTCATCATTTGTGGTAATGAGAACAATAAGGATTCTCAAAATAATCCCACACTTTGTGAAAATATTTGTCATCGATTTGACATGAAATTTTATAAAGCACATACAGATGACTATGGTCCATTCATGATGAGAATGAAAAAACATCTGATTTATGAATATATATTCGTTTTTGGAAGAATATAAATGTGCTAGTGGTAGTGATTACATCACACTCACCTCTAAAAGGAGGTTTGAGATGATATAAGAAAATAATATCATTATTATGGCATGAATGATCATTGGTCACGCACCTATTGTACGCCAACATATTTGGCATTGTGATTATTAAAATTCAACGATAATGCAAGAAACAGATATTGCATATTATTTTGACCATGGCCATAATGATATAACTTTCTCTTTAAAAGAGATATTCACCACATGGATGATGATGAATCTGTGGTAGTGCAATATTAATTGAGAGCTCTGGAAGAGCCAATTATTACTATTTTGGAGAAACACAATTGGTTACCAATAAGGTATTGTGTTGTAGTAAGTCTCAAAGAAACATATTCAGTTTCCAAAGTATTCACAAAAGCGGTTGATTATATTGAGACTATAAATAAAGGAAAGATTTAATATCTTCTATTACTACAACTTGTAGCGGGATAATATGTATGTGAAAAGTTACTCGCTTTATCTTCAATTTGTACTACATAAACAAAAGAATACCACAATAAAGTGGATATTTTATAACTTATATCATAATAAACTTGGAGTTTATTCATAATTGCACACATCATGGTGTAAATCTGAAATTTATCAATATTGATAATTTATTCAGTTGGCATAATTGATTTACCCGTATCAATTTAAGTATGATGTGCAAAAATAAAGAGAATTCACATGGGTAAATATTAAAGAACTAGAAAGTTCTTTACGAATTCTCTTACATTGCTTGTTCTCATTAATTAATTGACCAACTAAAATTGGGATTGAATCCCATGAATGCTGGAAATATCAAAGGTTAATATGGGCTCATTCACCCGCCATGTATACCACATAAGATGCATCTATGAGATGGTTACATGTGCAATTATTATTAACCCGCAACCTGGCCGGTATGTGCGAGGCAACTTGCTCATTAATTTAATTTAGAGATAATTCAAGATTTTCTATTCAAGAAGTTCATATTGATAAGTTGGTCTACATCATAGCTGATTTAGCAAAATAATTTATTGAGTGCCTCAACTTAATAGCTAAACTATTGCTTATGAGAACAAAGTTATATATATATCAATTTGATATACATTATATACGAAAGTATATTATTTTCTCCCCTCACAAGTGGTTCAGGGTCAGGAACCAAATAATTCCATCTTATTATTATTGATGTGCGGTGTATATTTTGATTAACACCATAACACGCAAAGATGAGTTCTCAAAGTTGAGGAAACAAGTTAGTTTTTCTAACATGAGGGGGAGACAAGATACAACAGTTGAGAAAACGTTACATGAAATGAATTATCATTTATACATCTAGATCCTCGAATAAAATAATATGAACTTGAAGTTCATAAAAGGATAATTCATGTGCAATTTATTGCAAAGCATGCCAGACGTGTTTGCTGACCCAAATAAAGTAAGTGTATTCTCACTGCAAATGTCCAAATTATAATAAGTCCTAGAAGGACAAAGTCTATGGTAAGCTTAAAGCATATAGACAATCAATATCAAATAAATTTCTTGATAAAGAAGATGAGCAAATGATCAAAATGATCATAATAAAGAGGCAAGTGATCTGGAAGATCACATGACATAACACTCCATAAAATCTCATCGGAGATTCAGGTACCCGAATATATGAATGAAGAGATCTCTATTTTATGTCATTATGAAAATACATTGAAACTGATATAAGATCTTTGTCGACGTCAACCTTCAAAAAGCTAGTGCACAAGATTGCGATGTGAAGGCTCAAGGATGTGAATTGATGTTATCATCAGGGGGAGTTAATGCACGTTGAACTCTTTTTCCCTTATAAGGGTTTGTCCCACCGGCTTTCCTTGCAAGGTTCTTAACGAGGCAACCAATAGGCGCATTTCTAAACATGTGTAATCTTTTTCCATTTCTGGAAAAAAATTTCCCATTGGGTTTTATTTCATTCAAGGGGGAGTGTTAAGAATAGAATTCTATTTGGAGTGAATGTCTAGAATTCTATTTGGAGTGAATGTCTATCTTGTGGAGAGTTTTACTTTGTCACTAAGTCATATTTCTCCTATAAATAGAGGGGTCTTACCCCATTGTAAATCATCCCAAAATTCAATAAGAATTTCCTCTCTCTCATTTTGAACTTACCATTTCCCGCTGAGAATAATCAAAATTTAGTAACATATTATTACTTGTTTCAAATCTCAAGATATACAGATTCACCTGTGATGTAAATTCTTAGCTTACATTTCATGACTCTTTCTTATTCTCACTTGACAATTATTATTTTTACCACTAAAAAATAATACCTTTTTTATATTTAAAAATAATTTAATTTTAACTCTCATCGGTTGTAGTTTTTCAAATATCTCATAGTTACAATGTTGTTTGACCTTATTAGGATAATTGATTAAATTTCCTTTTTATAAAATGCCAAAATATTTAATATCCTTTTAATACATTGGTTGGTAACTTCAGAATTAAGACTATTGTTTACTTTCCTTCAAACAAGATCCAGATCTAAGGCCTGAAAGGTTAATTCCGTCATTTCCTTTTATCTTCCTGTAAATTTTACTCTATTCATTTCTTTTCCTTCTCCCCTTACTGCTGCCAAAATCCCCACATCTCTCTTCCTCCTATCCTCGCCGGCGTTGCCGTTTGCCCGTTTTCCTCCTCAACAGATCACCCATTAATCCAACCCTCGCCGGCGTTGCCACTTCAAAATGACGAAATTACCCCTTCTCCTCCCGCTTCTCCTCCTTTGTCTTGTCTCATTTACCACCGGCGAGATAAAAAACCTCAAAATCTCCTCCGATCCACGTGCTATGATCCTCTTCGAGCGGTTCGGATTCACACATACGGGTCAAGCCGCAATCTCAGTCTCCTCTGTCTCCGTTATCTCCACCTTAGCTACGCCCGACCCGTCGCGTCTCGGATTCTTCCTCTTATCAGAAGAATCCCTAATTCAAGTCCTCCTTGAGCTCCAACAAAACCCTAATTTCTGCGTTCTCGATTCCAAATTCATCAATAACCTCTTCACTTTCCGCGATCTCTCGCCTCCACCAAATTCCTCATTCAACCGATCTTACCCCGTTACTTCCCCCAATGAATATTCCCTCTTTTTTGCCAATTGTGCCCCTGAATCAAAAGTGTCCATGGACGTCCGTACAGAACTGTATAACCTTGATAATCAAGTGAAAGATTATCTTTCAGCTGGGCTAACTCAGCTTCCCACGTTGTACTTTCTATTTTCGTTTGTTTATTTTGGATTTTTAGGGTTATGGTTGTATGTGTGTTTCAATAATAAGAAATCTGTGCATCGGATTCATATGCTTATGGCTGCTTTAGTTGTCATGAAGGCTTTGAACTTGGTTTTCGCGGCGGAGGATAAGCATTATGTTAAGGTTACTGGAACTGCACATGGTTGGGATGTGTTGTTTTACATTTTTCAATCGATTCGTGTTGTTCTGTTGTTCACAGTGATCGTTTTGATTGGTACTGGGTGGTCGTTTTTGAAGCCGTTTTTGCAAGAGAGGGAGAAGAAGGTGTTGATGATTGTGATCCCTCTTCAGGTTTTGGCCAATGTGGCTTCGATTGTGATTGGGGAAACGGGTCCGTTTATTAGGGATTGGGTTACTTGGAATCAGGTGTTTTTGATTGTTGATATTGTTTGTTGCTGTGCTATTATCTTCCCTATTGTTTGGTCGATTAGGTCATTGAGGGAGACATCGAAAACTGATGGAAAAGCTGCTAAGAATTTGGCGAAATTGACTTTGTTTAGGCAGTTTTACATTGTGGTGATAGGATATTTGTACTTCACAAGAATTGTTGTGTTTGCGTTGAGGACGATTGCAGCTTATAAGTACCAATGGGTGGCAAATGCTGCCGAGGAGATAGCCAGTCTGGCGTTCTACATGGTGATGTTTTACATGTTTAGGCCAGTGGAGAAGAATGAGTACTTTGTTCTTGATGACGAGGAAGAAGAGGCTGCAGAGTTGGCTCTTCGGGATGAGGAGTTTGAGCTGTGAAGTTGAGATTTCGCGGTAGGTCTCCTCCTGTCATTTTATACGGTTTGCAGCCTAACACTGTGAGTTCACTGAAGTGATAATTAGGTTCGCTGGGATGATATATCATTTACTGTTCTTTTACTTTTTCACTTTTATCAAACAATATTTTGGTTTATTGTAGTAGTACTGGTATCATGGAACAATTGTTTCATTTTTGGATATTGTAAGTTCTTTGGATGAAATTACTATGTAAACCTCATTTTCATGATACAGTGGTTTATCATGGTTTCCTCCTTGTTGGTCCTTTTTCTATTCTTTTGTCCATCTAAAATTTTGTGTAGTTGAATATGAAATTGTTAGAATGTGTTGTTTTCCATTGAGAAATTTAGTATAGTTGTGAATATAGATTGTTTAGTTGACGATAATGATTGCTTGGTGTATGCCTTTTTCTGTGTTCTGTTGTTTGCGTCATGCTTTTAGATCACTCCTGACTGGCCAAACTTTGTCCACTTATATGACTGTTAGGATGCCAAATAATCCACTTTCCTATGAGTGATATAATATCTGTTGACCAATGGCTTCTCAGTTCATTTTTGGAGTTATTGCCTATTGGCATATTGAGGATTAGAACCAGAATTGAGACAAATGGTCTTGTTCACTTCTCGTCTGTCTATGTGGACAACACCAAAGATTTATAGTTCTTGTGCTTGGTACTTCTTTTACTTTGCTGAGGTGTTGAGCACATGATATCTTGTGGTTATCCTAGTTATTAAGATAGTTATGGGCTATGTATCGGGTTAAAGGTTGTAGGATCTGTTTGGTAGACTCACTGGCCTTTGTCCATATCAATGCTCTCCTATTTCGAGTGTTGGTGTTGAAAATGTTCTGTAGTAAAATAATGAAAACAGCTTTTGGCGCAATGTGCTATTACTTGTAAGTTAATCTCCACTTGACTTTAAACTCTAATTGGTCCCATGGATAATTACATACTGCTGATACCTTTACTCTCTTGTCACTTCCACCTCAAGTAATGACTCGACAATACTACTACATGCCCATAACATTTATCATTAATGTCCCAGAAGAATGATTTAGAACGTGTTTTACCTTATAAAGCATTTTACATGAAACAATGAGGAGTAATAGACAGTGACATATGCCAAAAAGCTTATTGTCAAAGAATCAATGAAAGCCTGAAAGGCAATAGATCAGGGATGGTATGTTGGTGGGAATTCTTACTATACTTTTTCCCCATTACTGAGATCTGAGATCCCTTCCAGATAAGCTTAAGGAACCACTGTACAATAGGGTACGTTAGTTGATGCGCTGCTATTCATCAGGACAATGCTGCCTTCACGTGAAAAACCTTTAACTGACATTGAAGGCTTTTTTTTCCTACACTAAAAAGCTGGCTAAATTGAACAATCGTGACTCGGAAGCAAAAGTGGTATAATTATGTATTTACTGCATTTTATGTTAAAATCGGGGATCATCTATCATATGTGAGGGCAGATGTAGCTCCTTTTTGCTATCTTTAGCATCAAAATACAATTGTCATTAAATATCTAGTGATAGTCTATAGGATGGAACGGGTACATAAAATAGAAAGCACCAATACAATCGTGTTTAGGCTGCGACAACTTTGGTCTTTTGTTCAGTCGATCATCTAGATGCTCTTTCATACATAGACCTTAATGATATATAAGATTACATGGAACTTCTGGCTTGACTTTCGTTTTTCTTGTTGCCGAAAGATGCTCTTTCTGTCTGTTAGAACTCTTCTATGCTAGCTATGGTTTTCCCCTTTGAGTTCGTGGGGAGGGGGTGGGAGTAGGTCTTGAATTTTCTAGGTGAAGGCTCGTAACCTTGAGTTGAAATCTTCATCGGCTATTGAGCTACTGAAAATGGGTTAGTTTAGCATCAAACTTGTGTTACTTCCTCACAGCTAGTAAATTTACACTTCTGTTGCTCCGCTGATTTCGTGACAAGTTTTTAGTTCTTTTGCAGATGGACATAAACACTCTTAATTCTTTTGATATTCAGGTAGTACCGTTTTCCTATTAATTGTTTTGGTGATGTAACAGTCCTCGAGCATAACCAATGAAAATGTGGCTCTATTCTCAGAAGTCACAATCCACTTAATTCTCGGGACTATCAAGTATTTCAGGGCTCTGCTTTGATCCACTTGTAGTAGCAGCTATAGCGTAGTAACCACTTACTAAACAAAAATGCTAGTAACTTCTGACACTAGAGGGCTTCTTTACTGTTTGCATCTTTTTTTTTTTACTTTGATGGATGAAGGATTTATCATCTGACTTTTATATTAGGCATCCCTTGCTTTTTAACTCAAGGCAAATGATTGGTTACACATAGGAAGTATGGGTTCCGTGAACAGAAAACATTGAAATTTTAACCAGATATCTTTGTTTGGTGGTCCAAGATAATCTTGATAGATAAGTAAAACATGGAAGCATATCAAAGATGAACATAATGGCGGGGTCCCAACTGAAGGTGTTCCATCAGAGAAGACGTCGGTTATCAGCTCATACTCCTGTGATAACGATATTGAGGTTTCTGCCTTTTTGATTTGAAAGTTTTGTTCTTCTAGTAGTTGATGCTTGCACACTGAAAGTGAAATCTCAGCAACAGCAGCAACAAGAAAGCCCACCTAATTGATATTTGACCTTTAAAATGTCTTGAGAAGTTCCTTTGCTATTTGATAATGAGGATTGCCAGGTTTTGACCAACAGCATTCTTATGAGTTGTGACGGATCATCAAATAAAGCAAACAAAAATGATTATCATAGTAGGGCGGTTCGGTGCACAAAGCATCCTGCGTGAGTCCGGAGAAAGGCTGCAGATATGTTGTACTTTCATGCAAGCATTAGTGGCTGTTCTTGTGTATTTAGGTACAACTGAAGATTGATAACATATCCAACTGAAGAATTCACATAAAATATACTATCCAAATCTGCGTTCTAGTCACAATTAATATTTGAAGTATGTTTCATTTTGACAAATTCATGATATGTGCAATCTCAAAAATTGATACTACAACTTCATAAGTATTCCTTTTCCATTTCACTAAAAGTATTAGTTAACAGGAACATAAATTACAATTTTTTGGGTTTTTACCAAACTATAATCAAGAGATCAATCATTTTCGCAAGAGCAATGAGTACTAGTAATTCAAAAGTTATCCAAACACAACTGAAATATTATTAATTCTTCGTTCGTCCAAATACATTAATAACGATACAAAGTAGTAGCAATTTCACCTTAAAATTAAAAAGTAAAAACATAATACTAAAATAAGAGCATAAAATAAAGAATCGAAAACAATCAAAAATCCTATATTTTTATTATCGAACTTTACTATAAAACTCAAAAGAAAGGAAAGAAATTTGTTCACAACAATGAAGTAATTTTGGAATATAAATTTACGCTAAGATTCCAAGAATGTGGTTGTACATTGAAATTTGAAGAAGAATTGTTCAAAATTTGAATCAAGAGTCTGAAAAGTGAACATGGAAACTCCAATTTTGAATGTGGCTGGAAAAATTAGGAGAAAAAAGAGAATAAATCCCTAGAAATTGGGTAAAATCCTAATTTTATTAAATTTTATTGGGTTATCGGTTAATCCGTTAAAAAATTGGGCAACCTATGGTCCGAACCGATAAGCCAATAGTAAAAAAATATAAAATTATTACCGAATCATTAATGCGGTTACCCGATATCGATACCTCAATAAGCTTTTATCGCTTTGGGCTATCGGTTATACCCGATTATGCCCAGCCCTACGTCCCATATTTTTGTCTTTAAATTTAATTTTTCGGGATAAAAATATTTCTAATTGTCTTGAAATTAAAATTTTCACATTAAAGTTTCAGGATGAAATAAATAGTGGTTAGTTCTTAAATAGCAACCCTAAAAATGGCAGTTTTCTGGGGTTGAAATCTCGACTGTGTTCATTTGTGAGTTGTGAAATTGTGATATAATTCATGATATATACTATTGTTTATGAGAAGAGGTAATACATAAATTGTCCATCAAACTTGTCGGGAAAAGTCATTTACATACCTTAACTTTGCATGTGACCTATGTCCCCCTTATTCTTGTTTGGCGTGAATTTAATACCCCATTGGTAACACATAGTCAATCTTGTGGTGGCAGGTGTAATACACACGCGCCACATGTCAACACCTGATTGATTTATATTTTTAACTTATTTAATTATTTTGTTTTGAGGGACTGTTTTGTCTTTTCACCCCTTTACAATTGCAAAAATAGTTTTTTTAACAAAATATTTTTTCTTGTAAAAATATATTTGTAAAAACTGATTTTTATTTTTAAACAGATTTTTTTTTCAATTTTTTAATATAATAGTTTTTCCAGTTTTTATAAAATAAAATTATTTTAAAAAACTTAAAAAATAAAAATAATATTTTTCAAAAAATGAAAATATTTTGTTGAAAATAATTTTTTTCAGTTTTTAAAAAATATATATATTTTGTTAAAAATAATTTTTATTGTTTTTACAAAAAACAAATTAATTTTTACAAGTTTGTTTTTCTAGGTTTTACAAAAACAATATTTAAAAAAAACTGAAAAAATGAAGAAAAAAAATATTTTTCAAAAGCGAAAATAACTTATTGAAAATATGTTTTTCAGTTTTTAAAAAATGAAACTATTTTATTAAAAACTGAAAAAATAATTTGTTTTTACAAAACGAAACTATTTTTGCAATTGTAAAGGGGTGAAAAGATAAAAAAGTCTCTCAAAACAAAATAATTAAATAATTAAAAAATATAAATCAACCAGATGTCGGCAACAACATAAAAGAAATCGAGTACAAGCAAAGAAAATACAAATTAATAACACAACTAGAAAGATATTAACCTAGCTGAGACTCAAGAATAAAGTCTAATAAATATTCAAAAGATAAATCTAAATTACATGAAAGGAATCATATTCATACATTATAGTTTGCTACATAATCGCTAGACTATTGTGTCTTGCTAATAAAGATGCTTGAAATAACTAAGTTTAAATATAAGTAGCATAATAAGTTTTATGAATTAATATTTTGAGTTTAATTACTAGATGGCTTGTAACTGTTCTCATAAATCCAAGACCCAATGAAAAATTTAATGCTTCATTAGTTTTAAATTTACTATATAAATTATTTTCGATATATAAAATTTATTCGGTATAGTTCGGTTTATTTTTATAAAATAAAAAATCTATTCTAATTATCGGTACGGTTATAGATTTATATAAAAGCCTACGATTTCTTTTTAAAAAATATAAAAATCGGTTTGGTACGGTATAATTCAATCGATTTTCAAATATCCCCTATGGGATATCAGTCATTGGCTTTCCTCCTCCATTCTTTTTTCTTTTTCTATTTTGGAATTATCTTATATCCATTATACTGATTTTATTTTATAATTTACAATTTACATGATGTTGAATATTACTTGTCTTATTTTTCATGTGAGTAATCCCATTTATTATAGATAATTACTAATTTACTTTATTTTTAATTTCTTGACAAGGTCAATTCCTGGTTTTGTTAAAAAGTAAACCCCTATCTTGACCATCTTTCATCAATTATGAGATATTTCCGTTTCGTACCTTTATCTTAAATTCGGGTTGAATTTAAATAATGTCCAATGGGACTGTAATTTTTTTTTAATCTCCATCAACTTACTTTATCTATATCTTTGTCAAGTTGCATAATACCCACCCATATGCTCGATCATTTCTCCATTATTGATTTTTCAGTCAATATAATTATGTAAAAATTAATTGCACGATTAAAGCACTTTCAACGCTAATAGTGTGAAATTATACTATTTAAACACCACGCGAAGAGCCCCACATTTTTCTCATTCATCACCATCAACAATAAAAATAATATATCCAATATATTCTTACATGTAGAGTTTGAAGATGATCGTGTACGAAGATCTAACCACTACTTTATGCATGCTCAGCAATTGTTTACAAATAAGCACAATAAGGCCTCATTTATTTTTCTTAAGATTAAAACGTCTGAATCTCAAGATGTGAATTAAGATTAAGACACATGAACCTGAATACACTTCTGAATATATTAAGATGTTTATCAAGATCTGAATACTAAATGATTAAGACTGTTTATTTTTTAGCATCTGAATGTACAAAATTTATCTTTATTTAAAAATTAATAAATATACAGTTCAAATAAAATACTAATTAATCTAATATATTAGTTAGTGGTGGTGATGGTTTATGGTGGTGCTTGTGAATGCCTCCTAAAGGTGGTGATCGATGGTGGTTCTGGGTAGTGATATCGATTATGCATGGTTGATGATGGTGGTGGTGGGTGGTAATAATTAATAATGGGGGGTGATGGTGGTGGTCGTAGTTGTGATTGAGGAAGTTGTTGGTAGTTTATAATGGTGGACAGTGCCGATTATGGTTATTGATAGTGATGAGGTGGTTAGATAGTTGAGATGGATGAGTTTGTGATTGTAGTTGAGAATGATGATGGTGGGAGTATAATAGGTAGTGGTTGTCGACAATGGAAGCGACTATAATTGTGTATGGTGGTAGTGGTAGTGGTTGAGTATAGTGGCGGTGGGTAGCATTAGGGGGAGGCTCTTCAATTCCAAAATAAAATAGTATTGGTGTTGTGCGTGATTTTTGTGGATTATATGTTATTGTTCTCTTATTATTTGCGTTTGTGTATCCGTGTCTTTTGTTTAAATAAATAAAAAATAAAAATATATTACATATATAAAATTCGAAGTTTGCAATTGATAGTAGTTAAGTTTGTTTTACGAAAATCAAAAATAACAAAAATATGTGTTTTTGGCATTTAAAAAAAAAACAAAAATATGTGTTTTTGGCATTTCTAGCGTTTAAGTCCTAGACTGTGTAATTTATATTTAATAAATACTTAATTATGTGCGATAATCGATAGGGTAACCTAATTAGTTCTTTTTATAAATATGTAAGTTAATTTGATTTGTTTTGTAGTGTAATCTAGGATTTTGTTTTAATTAGGAATTTAAAAGAGAAGAGGAAAATTGGAAATAATGAGAAGAAGAGAAAGAAAATCGGATTGGGCCATGTGTGAAATTAAAATTGAGCCCAAAACAAAAATGCCCAATTCCAAGCCCCATTAATTCGTGACCCGTTCCCCACGCCCGAACCGGCCCCATCACCTCCTCTTTTGATCTGAGCCGTTGGACTCTTATAATCCAACGGCTAAGATTAAACCTTGATTTTTAATACACCAAAAGACCCCCAATACCCAAACCCGCTATTCATTCCCAAAAATCCTAAATCCAAATCCCATTCATCTTCTCCCTAAGAGCAACCCTAGCCGCCACCCCACCCCATCGACGAAAACCCGGCGGCAACAACGCCGCCGGCCACCAAAACAACACCACGAGTTCCCCTCCTTCCCCTCTACCTAAAACTACAAACCGTTTTATTCGAATCTCAACCAAGCCTTTCGAATATTAGATCGAAAAACCGGTCAAGAACCCTAAAATTCAATTGGTAAAATTTGTCCAATTAATTAGGGATTTGGGGTCTAATAGACCTTAGTCGGAGTATTTTCGGTTGGAAATACTTCGATTAAGGTCCGTTCGACTTCAAAAAGTACAAATTCGAGTCAAAACCCAAGATTGGCTCAAGCCCGTTAGGTGCTGATTTCCTTATCTTAAGGTATTGTTTCTTCTTCTTTTTTATTTATTCTTGTATTGGTTGTTTAAAATCAATGCTTGGGTATTTCAAATTTTCATTCTTCATCTCCAATAGACCCTTTTATTTGGTCGATCGATTTGCTTCTGTTCGATTGTATGATGATATTTGTGATTGAGTGCGCGTATGCGATTCGATTATCAAAGTCGAACCATGTTCCTACATTACCTTGTTTTCTGCCGAGATACTGTGGAATCCGAGATGCTGTTGAATCGAAATCTTATCTAGTTGATTGTGTGTTATCAATTCTAGGTGTTATAATCGATTAAACGAATATCGTCGAATAGTTATAAAGTTTTGTTTAGAACAGTAGGACATTAGTGTTAATACCAATCAATTCCATGTTTGAACTACTGTCGAATTGAAGTTGAATTGTAATGTTTCGAATTAGGAATTCGAATTGGTTATAGCTGAATTGGGACTATATGGTTTGGAGTTAATTCGAATGAATACGGCCAGCATGTTTGAGGGACTATTAATATACCTGATTATCACTGTGTGTTCAGTATAATTGGAAAACAGAAGTAACATGGGAGCCATCTCGCAGGGTAAGGGGTTTTGAATAGAAAAACAGGCTACTAGTACGCTTTTGGATTAAAAATGAGATTTAGACATTAAGTAATGGGCTGGGCAGAGAATATTAGGGCAAGAAGTTTTTTTTACCTCCTAAGTGCTCTTAAGAGCTGGACAATCAGGGCACATGTGCAGGGAATAAACAGGTTGGCCTGGCTCTTAGTTTTGTCTATAAAAGAGAATAGGAGATGAACTGTAAGGGGACGGTTCCATTGATCTTAATTTTCTTCTTCTTTTGATAATTTACAAGTCTGTCTTTGAAGTTTTCGTTGGATTCAATCTGGTATTCAAAGAAACATACAGATAGAGGATTCATACACACACAAATCTTAGAAGCAGAGCATTCTGAGAGATAGACATTCATCCATACAGAAACCTTAGAAAAATAGACAATGAGAGTTCGGATTCTTCTTGGTTTACCATTAGATATCTGGTTACTGTTTCATTGGGTTGTGGTGGTTGCTGTTTGTTGTCGAGGTTGTTGTTGCTGCTGTGTTGTTTGTTCTGATATTGTTGCTGCTTCTGTTATTGTTGCTGCCTCCGTTGTGGGTGCTAAGTGTTGAGGGGGGGTTCGACTACTACTGGTTTGTTGCTGAGTGTCTGTTGGTTGTTGCTGTGGTGTTTGTTGCTGTTGGTCTGCTGCTACTTTGCTTCACTGCCTTAGCTGATCTCTAGTCTCCTATTTTGTTAATTTCCAGGTACTACTTCTGAAACACAACATGTAAAGTCAGTCCAAATATGAATGAAGTTGAAGATCTGTTATAGTTAAATCTCTGTTAGTTTTATAACACTTTTTAGATTGTCATATGTGATTCAATTAATGATTGTTGTACCTAGACTGTATTTCATAAATAAGGACTAATGAAACTTTATAATAGATTTAGGTAATACTGTGGGAGATTGTAGTTACCATTTACTTCATTAAAAATAAGTGTTCTGTTATTAGCATTTGGTTTTGGTTTACTGTATTTGTATGGTTGAAAGTTTAATGCTAATGCTGAATATATGCATAATCGAAATAGGATTTAAAAGTTAAAGGTAGTGATAGAGTTACAAGGATTAGTATTTAGTAGAATTTAAAAGTTGTAATGTAATTCAATTAGGTGGCTAGTTTATCAATTTTATTAGGTTTGTTATATGTTGTAAGTAATGTTTTCCATTCAAGTACGTTTACTTCTTTTGAATAGCAAATTGCAAATTCTGTTATAGCATTGTAATTGTAAACAAGTACTTTTAAGAAGCTTGTAAATGTAATTGGTTTTTGTATTTAAAGTTTTAGACCGTTCCTATATACTTGAATTCAAATTTAGGGCCAAAAAGAAAAGGCAACGCTGATGCATAATAAAAAATAATAATAAAGAGTCAAGCATAGTTACAGTTAGATAAAAAGTATCGAAATGTAGAAGTTAGTTGGTAAATATGAAGTTGGAGATATGAGCTAAACAGTCTCGCTTTTCTTTTGCCGGATTCGAACCTGAATTCAAAAAATTTGAGCTCATACTTATGAATTAGTCGACCATTAGAGATAATAATAAAAAATTTAGCTTGGCCTTTTTTAAAAAAAAAAATATAAAAAAATGAGACGAGCCTCGCCGCATTAAACATACAATTGCGGGGCCCTCAAATTAGTCGTTATAAAAAGACTTAGACTTGGAAGGACCGTTTAGTGAATTTCATGGTCCATTCCCAAAGTTAATAAAGACGATAGACTCTTTAGGCGCGATTTATAAGTAAATTACTTTCTTAAATGCGGGTGCGCATTTATGTGACCCAAATCTTACTCTCGGCGGAGCTGAAATACACTAAAGTCGCAGGCGTACTGGTTGCGGTGCGGCTCGAAATGTGTTTTCGTGACGTCGCAATTCTTCTAAGAAATAAAAGCGGAGCATTAAAAATGCACAGTTAAAATATATAAAGAAATCAGATAAAAGCAAAAGTACAGTTGAGCGACCGTGCTAAAACCACGGAATCCGGGAGTGCCTAACACCTTCTCCCGGGTTAACAGAGTTCCTTATCCGGTTTTCTAGTTTCGTAGACTATATTACAAAGTCATAAATTTCCTCGGTTCGGGATCAAACCGGTGACTTGGGACACCATTACTTTCCCAAGTGGCGACTCTGAATTTAATAAAATGGATCCCGTGTGGTTGTCGACAATGGAAGCGACTATAATTGTGTATGGTGGTAGTGGTAGTGGTTGAGTATAGTGGCGGTGGGTAGCATTAGGGGGAGGCTCTTCAATTCCAAAAATTCAATTCCCACACGGGAATAGAGTTGTCTTTTCGAATGTCGTAAACCCGATTTTCCTTTTAGAGAAAAAGGGAGCGTCGACAAGCACGTCTCAATTGGAGTATGCCCGTGTGTTGGGAAGCTTAATGTACATCATGAACTGTACATAACCTGATATAACTTGCAAAATAAGTAAACTTAGTCGATTCACAAGCAATCCCAACAAACATCACTGGGTATCAATGAAACGAGTTCTGGATATTTGAATATACCCAAGACTACGCTTTGCACTACAATAAATACCATGCGGTTATCGAAGGATATAGTGATGCAAATTGGATAACCAGCTCAACATAAACAAAGTCCATAAATGGATATGTTTTTACTGTTGATGGAGGAGTAGTATCTTGGAAGTCTTCCAAACAGACGTGCATTGCTCGCTCTACAATGGAATCAGAGTTTATAGCTTTGTATAAAGCCGGTGAAGAAGCTGAATGGCTTCAGAATTTCTTAGAAGACATTCTGTTCTGGCCAAAACCTTTGGCTCCTATTTGCATACATTGCGATAGTGAGGCTGCAATAGGATGGCCAGGGAGCGTTATGTATAACGGAAAGTCTTGTCATATACGACGAAGACATAACACCGTTAGACAACTACTTTCTAGTGGAATTATCACTATTGATTATGTAAGATCAAAAGAAAATATGGCGGATCTGCATACATAAGGCTTAACTAGAGAAGGAGTTGAGAAGTCATCTATAGGAATGGGACTATGGCCGAGGACAAGTTAACATAGCGGCAACTATACCTACAATTTTAAATATTCCGAGATCTAGGTTTAAGGAGCTCAAATAAAGTTGTGATTGACCGGTTTAACATTGTCAAAGTAAAATCTTTGGTCCCTTCTCGCGATGAAGACAATGTTCAATAACAAGGATAGAACTTTACACGTTATTTAATGATTACCTAAGTTTGATGTGGTATTTATCAAATAGTGTAAATCTAAAGGATTACACGTTTAGGAATCACCTATGTAAGTGTGACGTGGAAGCCGCTTTAATGAGAATTCTGTAAGGCCAATTCTCTACGTACTTATGAAACCAGACGATGCTCATGGATGAAACGGACACACCAATGAGAACCAAAAGACGGTTAAGAGTTGGTTGTGTGACATATGGTTGTCTAGGTATACACTAAAGTTCGATGATTCAAAGATATCAAATCTACCGATTGACCGAGTATGTCCGACATATGTTCACTACGGAAAGTTCAAAGAGAAACCTACTTATCCAGATGCAATTAATCATTATTTGCAAATCACACAACTTTCATCTTTGATCTTTCTTGACTGCCATTCTCATTCATATGTGGGATTGTTGGACTTTTAAGTTAATGGACTTTAAAGTATAAAAGTGTGAATTGGAAATGGAATTGGAAAATAGTGGAAAATAAAACGGAGGGAAATAAAAATTTGAATCAAGTGAGCTTTTATCATCAACTTTGTCCCTCATTGGTGAGGGACAACTACATTTGTGTGTGTATATATATAGGTTCACTTCTTAGAGCTCTTAAAAGGAGTTGAAGAGAATGAACCCTCGTGTTGTCCTCGTTGCTCGCTCGGCTCAGCTTTGGCTTTGGCTTTGGCTTTAGCTTTGGAATTGGATTTGTCAAATGATCAATCGATAAGATTCGTTTTGGATAAAATTTATTTAATCAATTATTTAATAATTAATTAAATATCAGCCAGATCATTAACGGAATTAACTAGAATACAAAAAAAAATGCTGCATTTGCTGACATTACTTTCCCTCTTGAACAGACACCTTTTCCTAAATAGACATCACACATCTTCCAATAATTGCCTATAAATTCTAAGGCATGGGCTTCGTTTTTAATACATTGAAAAATTACAGAACTTCCTTCTTTCTGAAAATACTGCATTCTAATTCGTGGTCTCTGTCTCTCAAATTTGTAAGTGTGATTTTGCTCCGTTCTTTGAGTTTGTTGGTATCCTGCAGTTTGTATTACCACTGTTGCGGGAAGATTTATTCCTTTCATCCTGGGAGGATTTAATCCATTACCTTGGCAACGTGTAAGGGGGTTAAAATTTCTTAAGGACGCACAAGAAAATTGCGGACTCGGAATATTTTTTATACTATACAGTGTTTCTAGTTTTTCTTTCTAACATCTTTCTAATTTTCTATTTTAACACAGTAGTGACAACAACTAGTGGTGATGGGTAGGGATATCGATTATGCATGGTTGATGATAGTGGTTATGGGTAGGGATATCGATTATGCATGGTTGATGATGGTGGTGATGGGTGGTAATAATTAATAATGACGGGTGATGGTGGTGGTTGTGGTTGTGATTGAGAAAGTTGTTAGTAGTTTATAATGGTGGGCGGTGCCGACTATGGTTGTTGATGGTGATAGGGTGGTTAGTTGTGGCAGTTGAGATGGATAAGTTTGTGATTGTAGTTGAGAATGATGGTGGTGGGAGTATAATAGGTGGTGGTTGTCGATAATGGCCACGACTATAATTGAGGATGGTGATAGTGGTGGTGGTTGAGTATGGTGGTGGTGGGTAGCATGGTGATCGTTGATAATGGTAGGCGGTGGTGATAATTAATAATTAAGGTAAATGATAGCATCTTTATGAAATTAAATATTTGTTATAAATCCTAATCGTACAGACCTATTCACACTCATTAAGTGATTGTAAAATAAAAAAAATATACTTAATAATTAAGATCCAGGCCCCTATTAAATGCAAGCAAATAAAGCCTAAACAACAATAAAGAAATGCAATATATAAAAAGAAAAAGAAAAAGAAAATCCTTTCATCAACTGCTCCCGTTGTTCATTTTAGTTTTGACTTCACTTTTAAGACGAAAATAAACGTAGTATGTTTTTTTAAAGTTTTATTAATAATAATAATAGCATTTTAGAGGTTTTGGAAAATAAATACTTTCTCCGATATAAAATAAATAATTTTTTGGTTTTTTTTAAAATCCAAAATAAGCAATTTTTTCAGATGTTAAGAATAAAATAATTATTTTTTTCCTACATTACCCTGAAGTAAATAGTATTGGAGTATGTATTAGGAGTATTTATGTAAAAAGATAGCAAAGGTTAATATGGCCATTTTTATTGCTAATTAATGATAAAATATGAATTTCTTAATCTGTATGAAAATAGCTAAAAAAAATTACTTATTTTGAACAAGAGAAAGTAGTTAATAATAAGGGTAAAACAGAAAAAAAAAATTATCTGTCCCTTGATTTAGTACAGTGAAAAAGAAAAAAGAAAAATAAATTTTATACAGTGGACAACTAAACGTTAAATATACCAAACTTTTCTTTTCTTAATTCACCGTCCACACATATAAAAACTCTGAAGCGAAAAGAACTACAACAATTTCACAGACCATTCACTAAACAAAAGACCAACCAAAGCAAAAGGCTGAAATGGCTACAGTTTTTATATCAAAATATGACACAACAACTCCATCCAGAGCTACCAGCTATGTCAACTTCCGGCCAAAATCCGACGTCGAATTCCTAAAGACTGATTCTCCGGCGATGTCCGGCAGAAGAAGGCAGCTCTGGCAGCCGCCTAGGGTCGTAGATACCGTGTCATGCCGGCAACTATACTTAAGGAGCGCGTATACATTTTCAAGAAAAGAAACTGTCCCTCAAAAAACTAAGAAATGTTTGGGAAAGGTCAAAGAAAGGGTGACTTCCGGCGGCAAAAAGAAGGGAAAATCCAGTCAACGGCGGCGGCGGAGGAGCTTTGCGGTGGTGAGGAGAGTGAAGAAAGTTTCTTGTGCGGCGTTGTCTGGTATTTTCCGAAGGCTGTTATCATGCACTGCTACTGTCGCTGTTGTGGACCATAAAAGTTAAAAAGTCAATGTAGTTACAGAATTTTTCGCTTTTCCTGGTTTTACCTTTCATTTTTTTTTACTTTTCTTTTCTGATTAAATTTTATGTTTTAAAAAAAAAAAGATAGGAAGAAAGCGTCCATATATCTTGGCCTTTGCTTTGGCCAATATCAAAGCATGAGCATGAATGATGAATTAGTTCAAACTTTGAAAAAAAAGGGTGGGAAATGAAAAGCATTTACCTAATATAGTTTATGCAATTAGTCAACTTTTTATTAGGTTCTTTTAATTTACAGTATTCTTCTTTCTTTTATTTTTCTACAAAGTACAAGAATTTCAATGCCGGCCTTTTACAAAATTAAGATTTAAAGTGAGAATACAAATCATTTAACCATAATCAAGTATTAAATATGTGTATGCAAGATTACAATCTTGCATTAATTAATTGGTTTAATGTAAACATAAGGTGCTCATAAGTTTTTTATCATTGCTTAATTTGTAAGGTCAAAGAAATAATAAAGGACTAAAAGCAAAGTCGGAGCCAGAATTTTGAGCTTATGGGTTTGAGATTCAAATCTTCTTAGGTTACTGGGTTCTAAATTAAGAATTTATATATATTCAATAGATTTTTTAAAATAAATACAGGGTTTGAATAAAAACTACTAGATTCGGCCGAATCCGCTGGCGACACTCTAGCTCCGCCCTGACTATAGGTACCTTGTTAAGGTAGAGCTGTTACCGTAATTAATGGGTTAAAGACGCAATGACAATAATGCAAGATTAAAATGAGATTCCAACGGCTATTGACCATGATAAGCTTTTTCATTAATTTCAGTAATTAATGAGTCATAAAAAAAACCCCCACAGTTGTTTTTTTTTCTAAATCATCAACCAAAAAGAAATAAAAAAGACAAAACACAAAAGTAAAAGGATAAAGGAAAAAAATTGCTCATACTAATAACGATGTGATTTTAATCTTTACTCATAAGTTAATATATTCTATTATATAATATTATATTATAAGGTGTTATTTACTTATTTTTTATTTTATGTAATCTATTACCATTCGGGGAGATAAGTGCTTTTCAATTGAAAGGCTATTCTCAAACATATGAGATTTTGGCTCTAAATATGTAAAGTTTAATCTCAAAAAAATTTAAGACAGTTATGTCTGAATACATGTCCAAAGAAAATTAAAAGTGTTTATAAGGCACTTCAGATTCTGACATAGAACTAGACGACTAGTAATATGATATTTGTTTAGCATTTTAATTATAATAATAATAATAATAGTACTAATAATAATATTTTAGGTAAATTTTTATATATTATTTATGCAAAATATAATGTGGAATAGCAATACTTGAACAAAACCTAAAGACATAATAGCCTAGAAGACACCCGTACTTTTTTCTGTTTGACATTCCGATCTCTGCACTCCATAAAGTTTTATTCAAATACTTGAACTCGATCAAAACTAATATTTTAAATACTTGACCATAGACTAAGCAGATATGGTATAAATATCTGATGTGGGCAAAATGCTTGGTATACACGCGCATGATGAGCGTGAAATGGTGGCTAAATCAGAAAATGATAAAAAATTAAAAAGAGAAAGGAAAAAAGTATAACAACTCACATTGTAACGAGCCGATCAGCCAATTTGAACATTTGCACTATGATCGGTAGTTGACGGGCATGAGTAGCTCTATATGATGTATTATGACTTATGTGAATCGTCGATTTTGATTTTAGATTATTCGGAATCAATTTGGAAGAATGAATTTCATGGTCGAAGCTTTCAGTGGAATAGTTGACCAAAATGGACTTTTAGCATTTGACCTCGCATTGGAGTTTTGATGATTTCGTTAGGTCAAGATGGTAACTTTTGGACTCGGACGTATGCCCAGATTTGTAATTGGATATTTTTAGAAGGATTCAATATTAATCGGCAAAAATTAAAATTTGAAGGATTGGAAAAGTTTATTAAGTTTGATTTGGGATGTGATTCGTCGTTTTGATATTGTTACGCATGATTTGAGGCCTCGAGTAGGTCCGTATTATGTTATGAGACTTAGTGTACGCTCGGAGGGACTCGGGTGAGTTTCGAATAGGTTTGGGTTGTGTTGTTCTCGTTTTTTTATATGTTTCGATGTCATTTCTTCAAGCATAAATGATACTACATTAAACATATGAGCTCCAATTTCTGTTTTTATTGAAGCATTAGGTCCGTATCGTAATTCCGGAGCCATAGCAAAAAGAATCGTCGAATTTGACATCGTATGAGGATTTTATGGTCATTTTATTTAGAATTAGTTGCCAAAATTTTCAAATTAATTATGAATTTGCCACTAATTTCGAATTTAAAAATTCGCACTATTTCCAAATAAAACCAACATATCTCTTTCAATATAAGGTCAAATGGAGTAATTCAAGAGCCTAACTTCACTAAAATTTCACAAGAAATCGACTAGAGGCATCAAAAATAAGTTTCGAGATTCTTTGGTACAAAAACAAGGCAAAACAATATTAAAACAATAATTTTGTTTATTTAACATATTTTGAGTTGGGAGCTCGAAATTGGTAATTGTTCGATTTTTACCATATGAATTGGAGTAAGTGTTATCTATTCAGTTTTAGCTATATTTCGTAAACCTATCTTCGTTTTTTGGTAATTAGTTTGTGAATTTAAAGAGAAAATTGGGATTTTGCCTAAATCTTCATAGTGTGAATTTTTGAGTTTTGAACATCGATTTGGAGTCCGATTTGAGTGAAACTAGTATGGTTCGATTCCTAATTGAATGTGTTATTGGATTTTGTGAGTTTTATTGGGTTCCGAGGTGCGGACTCAATTTTTGACTTTTTGGTCGATTTTGGGCTTTTGATTACAAATTCGACCTTTATCGGTTGGATTTGCTTCATTTGGAATTATTTGATGTATTTGTGTTGCTTTTGGTTTGTTTGGAGCCGTTCAGAGGTCAGTACGCATGGGATGGCATTTATGGAGTATTATTTGGCTTGCTCGGTATTCTATTTGGCTTGTTAGAGGTAAGTGACATTTCCAATTAAACTTGATGTTGAGGGTATGAAACCCTGACTTTTGTGTTATGTGGTTTGTGTCGAGGTAAAGCACATGCTAGGCGACATGTGTGTGGACATGCACCGTGTGAATTGTGACTCAGTTATTTCAGTGGTGCTGTATAATTACCTGATCTTACAAGTAACCATGAAATTTCTACGTATATGTGATGTTGAGTTGTGATCCATGTTAGAAACTATGTCTAAGCTATACATGTTTATTCTGTTGGGGCTGCAGTATTATCTGCTTTTATTGCTTTATATGCTCAATCATACACATTCATATGCATATTATATCTCATCTCTGTTATCATTTATTGGCATATCATATCATCAATTTAGGTTAGTTTTGTGGCATTGTGAACCCATGAGACTGGAGAGATTGATGATTGAGTGAGACCGAGGGCTCGATTCTGAGTAATATTATGAGATGGGGCTGCACGCCGCAACATGTTATATGGATTATATATATGGGATTGGCCTGCACACTGCAACGTTTATACCGATTTATGATAGTGTTTGAGCTGAAGGAGCCCCTCCGGAGTCTGCACATACCCCCAGTAAGCGCGGTTGATTATATTGAGCGATGGATCTTCTCTGGATATGAAAACTCTATCAAATCATCCCAAAACTAAAATTTAAGCTCCTTAATATGTATCCAATTTATAACAATAACACCCACTAAAAAAAATGGCTTGCTACGAATAACTAATTAGCTAATATTGATAATATATGAATTGGCTAATTTTTGTACTTACTTATGGACTGATATAACTGATTATTTCTAATAGCACAAAAATTGTTAATTATGTGGGGAATAATAATGCATATAATGTTAACATGGATTGCAATGAGTAAGAACTAATTTGCGACGAGTGTTAACACCAAATTAATAAAAGCGTAATATATGTTTGCACATAAAATTTTATCACTTAATCACAGTTAATTAATTTAGAGTAGACAAACGGATGCAAGTATTTATTTACTATTACAATGTTATGATTTTTTAATTAAAAGTTTTATCTTTATTTAACATAAGACTCTTCCCATTAATCACCGTGTAAATATCAAATTGATGAAGCACAAATTTATTTTTCTTTGGCAATATTGTTTGCAACAAAATTAAATTTTTATATTATTATGACTACTTTAATTTTTTATCATGATCAAGTGTAGGAGTAATATTGGTCTCATAAGTCAGAAGAGAAATGTAAACGAAATAAAAAAGGCAACTGTTAAACAAAGCGCGAACTGCTCCTCAGCCTTCTTCTTCACCTCTCGTGTAATTCTCTTCTTAAGCTTATGTCGCACAGAATAATATGTATAGGCAACGATGCATCATTGTTTAAATCCTAAAATTCTCATTTTATTTATTTTGTGTAGCTCACTTTTTCTCAGATGGCTTCCAGGTAATCTTAATTTTTATTAATTGGTTGACCTCAAGCTAATTAAATTCAGAATAAATGTTAATGGTCATTTATGGTCTGTATCAATCATGATTCTAAATTAATTGATGCGTTCTACTAGCTCTATCCAGGTTGTTTCTTCATTTTGGTATAAAGGGAGAAAAAAGATCGATTTTTTCTCTTTAATGTTTGTTAATTTCTGCAGGATTAATCATAGCGGCAGTTGTTACACTTGATTCGATCGAAATATATAAGAAACATGAATTATTCGGATCGAAACCAACACTATTTTTTCAGTGTAAAGGGGAGAACAAAACAATTTTGCCAGATGTGAAGAAAAAACATGTCTTGTATACTTTCAAGGGTGAAGAGTCTTGGCAGGTTTATAATGACTGAATCTCTCTCAATTCTTTGATTTACTTACAATGGAATTTTCTTCTTGCTATCTTTTCCAGCTTTCACTTTTATAATTCCCTTTCCTTTCATTGTTTAGGGATAGCTTGAACATTTAAATTTACTAGCAATTACCATTTGTCACAATGTTTGGTCATCAAAAGGCTATAGCTTGCTAGTTTCTACTGCTGTCTTAGTCAGTGGTGGATCCAGGATTTTAACGCGATGGAAGCACAATATTCTGCTCAACTAGTGCCCCTAAAGGCTTTTAGTGTTTAGGGTGCCAGGTGATTTGAATTAACCTTTTCAATGTATACACTTATGCATATACAAGATTTTTACTGAAGTTTACGGGTCCGCAGACCCCTCAACATTACACAAGGTCCGCCTCTGGTCTTAGTTGCAAAAAGCTATTCTAACAAAGTTTGTTGGCATCGTGCTTGAGACGACTTAAGTATCTTGTTGGAAAATAAAAACTTGTGCAGTTGTTTGTTAGGAAAAAGATCAGATTTTGGTATGAAGCCAATAAACTTGATTTAGGGCAATGCATATGCCTTTATTTTCCTGCTAAATATGTAGAAGTTGCCTTTTGGGGGTGGGGTGGGGGTGTGTGAGGGGACCTGTTACTCCCTAAGGTTGGTGAACCATTTACATACGTTTTGCCAAAGTGTTGGTTCATTGCATTTTCAAAAGAATTTCTACACAGCTGGTCTTTGCTAACTTACTTCCTACTTTGACGATACCTGTTGCAAATTAAAAAATTTAGTTGTAAACCTGCAGCACCCTCCCACCTGTGGACTTCAGTCATAACTTCTCTTTCAACTTCTGCCTACAATTGCTTCAGTTGGGTTAATGTATTTTTTTTTCCGGAGGGTTGTTGGCAGGGTGTCATGTCTGTCTTATTCTTTTGGGTGTAGAAATTGTAGTTTCTTAATGGTTGGTTTTAAAAGTAGTACTAGGAAGTAGGAACTGTTTAATGGGTGTTGAGTTCTACATGTAGGAATATTTTTATGGATAATGATTTAACAGAAACTAAAGATAGCAGGGACTGAGATATTTGTGTTGCATGACGGGGAGGAATCACATTTGGAAATTAGCATTTGGGTCATGAAAGTTACAACAACAACCCAGTAAAATCCCACAAGTGGGATCTCGGGAGGATAGAGTGTACGCAGGTCTTACCCCTACCCCGTAAGAGTAGAGAGGTTGTTTCCAAAAGACCCTCGGTTCAAGAATTTGGGTCATGGAATTTGTTATGCATTATTTTCAACTTCTATCAGTATGTGTTCTGCTCGAGAGCTTGTTAGTTTCTGTTGTTGTACAGATTATCCAAGTTTATGCTAATATGATGTGCATGGCATAAGATATATCTCCTTCCAGAATTTGACGTTGAGTGCATTTTTTAGCCTTTGACAGAGCTTACAGATAAAAAGTGCAAACGATGCGGGATCTATGAGAAGGACACAATAAAGCCTGACGATACTTTTGATGAGTGGGAGTTATGTGCTTCTGATTTTTCTAATCCTGATGGGAAGTATGTTCATTTCTTAAAGAAAGAGCTCAATGCCACATTTTTGTGTCCAGAGTGTGTCCAGAGTGGTGATGGTTAGTCTTTTAATTCCTTATGCTCTTCTTTTTCGCAGTTCTCTCAGGTGACATTTTGTTAGCTGATGCAATAGAGGTGGGGCTGTTGATGTGGTGATGTAGAATAAGTCACTGATACTCTATAGTTTTAATCTTTAGATGTTAAAGGAAATTCCTTGTGATTTTTCTTATCTGGGTTCTATTTATAGATTGAAGATTTTTTTGCTTCCGAGAATTTGTGGAGTTGGTTTACTTGTATGCTCAGTACTAATTATTAGTTCTATTGCGTTGTTTCTCTAGCTTCTAATCACTCATCTGGCTCACAAAAAGGGGGAAAGAGAATGCATTGGGCTCTAGTGTTGCTTATCTGTGCTTTAGCGTCAGTTGTTTTAATTCTTGGAGCAGCCACTGTTTATAAATATTGGAAGCGAAAGAAGAGGCAGCAAGAGCAAGCTCGTTTCTTGAAGCTGTTTGAAGAGGATGATGACATAGAGGACGAATTAGGCATTGGGCCACTTAGTCATGTTATTTAGAAAAATAGCATCTTTTTTCATGTCATATCCAACATACACGTACATGCTTGACGTAGTTGTAGAGTATAACTTGAAGGGGTTGTATGGGGTCGAATCGGATGTAATGCGGGTTGAGCACATATCCTTATACGACCGTAGACGTCGAACGATATCCTCTCTCACGTCCATACGACGAAAGGGGTACGCCCCCGACCATAGAGGCGTATCGGCAGACTTGCCCGTACAGACGCCCCGACTTCCCCTCCCCTATGGCGTTATTGTAATAATAGTAGCTCTAAAATGATGTAATGTGTTGGCGAGGGGACCATCCTTCTATATAAGGAAGGGTCTCCCTCATTTGTAAGGCAAGTGTTATTAGTCAATAATATTAATACAACTCTCTCTCTATCTATTCAAGGTGTTCCTTCTTCATTTGGATATCCTTCTCTGTATTTGTTTACTTGCCTCTTGCAGCTCAGTTGGTACAAACTGCAACCTTCCTGGTGCTCCAAAACATACCCGTTTCCCTTCTTCCTAAGGTTCCCAAAGAAGTTTGAAGAGATGGAGTCTGTAATGTTTCTAAAGAAGTACTCCAAGGATTGAGAATTAGGCTATTGTTCTTTTTTGTGACCAATGTCTCCGTTGTTGGGTGCCCAAACAAAGTCTCGTACTGGAAGCCGATAAGACAAAGAACCTACATATAATTTGTAGGGATACTCATGGTGTGACCTTTCGGGAGAAACTATGTGAGCTTGCTCCAAAGCGTAAAGTATCATATGGTAATAAGAAGAGAGACTTAATATATATAACACTGACTCACATAAAGTTTCAAATTACACAAAACAACATTGAAACGACGAATCAAACCAAAAATCAAGCTTATGAACTTCTAAATCTTCAAATAACGAATCTCATGCCGAAACTTATCAATTCAACTCGGAATGACGCCAAATTTTGTAGACACGTCCAAAATGACATAACGGAGCTACAGAAACTCTCGGAATTCAATTCCGACCCTCGGATCAAAAATTCACTATGAACCCCCAATATTTATTCTGAACACGCTCCCAACCCCGAAATCACCTAACGGAACTAACGGAACCATCAGATTTCCATTCCGAGGCCGTTTTCACACTGTTCCAAACACGGACCATCTTTCAACTCTTAAGCTCCCATCTAAGGACTAAGTGTCCCAAAGCACTCCGAATCCTAACACCGAACATCCCGGTGAACCAAAATAGCAGAAATAAACTTATGAGAAGCAATTAATAGGGGATCGGGGCATGAATTCTAAAAACGACCTTATGGGTCGTTATATATATATATATATATATATATATATATATATATATATATATATGACTTGTGATGCTACATAGGGAAGCAGGCCAGGCAGAAACCCAATGAACTTTTTGGGAGAGAGAGGTGATAAAATTATTAGAGAAATTGATGTGCACTTTAATAGAGTGAAACAAGGAATGTAAAAGCGCTGCAAATAAAACTGAAATGTGCAACAATGATTAATTTTAGAAAGTTACAGCCTATTATTACTACCATGAAAGATGAAAGAGAAAATTTTGAAATTTGAAAACACGATATTAGTATAAATTTTATTGATATTAATTAGAAGAAGGGGAATGGATTAGAAAGCATGATTATTATTTATTAATGTATCATTTTTAATTAAAAAAATCTGAAAACTCAAGTTAAGAGAAATAAAAGGAGAATTATTGTGAATGCAAGCTCTATAATTTTTGTTACATGAATAAGATGTTTAAAAAATTAAATTTATCGTAGTATTTATTGTGGTAAATATTCACTAATTGCATCACATTCATTATATTGTATTTATATCTAATATAGTATTTATTATAACGAGTATAACATTTTTTTCCAAAAATATTGTAGCAATAATGTTTAATAGAAGTGCAATAATGTCCTTCAGCTTTATAAGGATATTTTGGTATTTTAATATTGAACTGAGATATTCACACTTATAATATAGTGTAAGTACTAGTTTTGGACACGTGAATTGCATATGTGATTCTATATCATCGACTATTTTAAATTTCATATAGAAAATGATAAGTTTTAAAAGTATAAATGTTTCAAGAGCGTCTATGTAAATTATATAAAGTTATTTTTTCATCGGAAATATATTTAAACTTTTAAATAAGTTGATAAATAAGTTGATGTGATCAACCACATACATTTTCACCAATTGTATGTGCGTGCTTATATAGCATCCTTCCATGCATCTCATCAATTTATTACTCTATGGCCAAAAAATTTGCTCAACTGTATTAACTATTAACTATGCACCAATAATAATAAACAAATGACACAAATGAAATAAAACTATCTTAATATTTTTACTAAACTAACAGTTCCCTCAAACTTTTGTCAAACAAAATAAATTCTTTTAGGAATCATAGTAAGTTGTGCTCCACATTTCCTACATAGGATAGTATATTGCCTTATCTTGATGGGGCTCTTTAAAATATAGGCACGAGGAAAAATGATGAAAGTGCACATCAGCTAATATACTTTGAACGGAAAAGGGTCAAAACTGTCCCTAGACTATTGGGGTCAGTACAATAATACCCTCCGTTCACTTATTTTGAAAATATTGCCCTCACCGTTATCTTTTCGGTTCAAGAGTACCCTTACGACTAACGGCCATGTTAGATAGAAAAATTTAATTAATTTCCACGTGTCATAACGGAAAAAAGGTCAAACCTGCCCCTAGACTTTTGGAGTTGGTACAATAATACCCCTCATCTCAGAAAATCTCTCCCCCACCCCTTCACCCTGCCCCTCTAGCGTGTGTGCATTCATATCTTATTCTTATCATCCTTTTTTTGACCTTGCACTCTATTTGAATAATCAATACAAACATCATTAATGTTTTATTTTCAGACAACAAAAATGTTTAGTCACCAATACTTTACGTCATACAACTTTCAAAGACTCTGTTAGGCAAAAAAATTTAAATAATTTCCACGTGTCATCGTCTCATTGGCCTAACTTAAAACTCACTTAAATTAAAATAAACTCACACACATTCTAAGACCATTTTCTCTGTTTCTTTCTCCTCTTTCTTTTAAAAATTATTCCACCAACTAGAACTTACATACACCTATTTTTTTCCCGGGAGGGTAGTGTGTACGCAGACCTTACCCCTACCCTAAGGTAGAGAGGCTGTTTCCAAATAGACCCCCGGCATCCTTCCCTCCAAGAACTACCCACCTTGCTCTTGGGGAGACTCGAACTCACAACCTCTTCTTTCTTTTAAAAATTATTCTACCAATTAGAACTTACATACACCTATTTTTTTCCCTAAGCAAACAAAACCCTCTCGTATAGTTAATCACCTTCCTCTTCTTATTTCTTTGTCTATTAAATGTAGACATCAATACTCCTTTTTTTTCATCATAGAAATACCATTGATCATCAATTTTTCTTACTACACTTTACTGCTTCTTACAATAAGCTCAATTAAGTGTTTATTACAGTCACATTCACCAATAAGTCGTATTTTCTCATATTCTCATGCATTTGATCTCAAATATTTCTCTTAATTTAACCGTCTGTTTTTTAAATTGGCGGTGTTGATATAACCTAAAGAGCATCCTCGTACAATAGCTTAATTTATGGACATGATCGGACGTTCAAACTATAGTGAGCCGATGAAGAAGAAAAAGATCGAGGTCCGAGTAGAGACCAAATAAAATATTGGTATAATCAAAATTGGATGCGGAGTTGTTAAGAAATATGCAACAAAAGATATTGCAAATGCTCAATGATACACATTGTTAGTGTTCATATAGGGTCTGAAAGTTGTATGACGTAAAGTATTGGTGACTAAAATTGATTGTTTGAAAATAAAACTTTAATGATGTTTGCAGTGATTATTCAAATAGAGTGCAAGGTCAAAAAAGGATGAGAAGAACAAGAAGGATATGAATGCACACACGCTAGAGGGGCAGGGTGAAGGGGGTGGGGGAGAGATTTTTTGAGATGAGGGGTATTATTGTACCAACTCCAATAGTCTAGGGGCAGGTTTGACCTTTTTTCCATTATGACACGTGGAAATTAATTAAATTTTTTTATCTAACATGGCCGTTAGTCGTAAGGGTACTCTTGAGCCAAAAATATAACGGTGAGGGCAATATTTTCAAAATAGGTGAACGGAGGGTATTATTGTACTGACCCCAATAGTCTAGAGGCAGTTTTGATCCTTTTCCGTACTTTGAACACAACTATTTATTGCTACGCCTTTATTCAAAGTAGATTGGACTGCAGATGTCACTTGTCACGATCCAAGATTAGTGACGGTAATGGACACTATTGTTAAGCAAGCCAACCATAAATACTTAATTAAATTCTCAGTTAAATAGTTGTGAAAACTTTGATTTTCCTTCAATTTCACTAGTAAAAGATACTCCTTCCGTTTTAATTTATGTGAACTCATTTGACTGGACACGGAGTTTAAGAAAAGAGAGAAGACTTTTGATCTTGTGGTGTAAAATGAGGTACCTTTATTTGGTGTGGCTATAAATCATTGCATAAAGGTAAATTGTTTCCAAATAAGGAAAGGGGTCATTCTTTTTGGCACGGACTAAAAAGGAAATAGGTTCACATAAATTGAAACGGAAGGAGTACTTATTTTAAATTAGATATAAAAGTCAAGAGATCAATACAAAATACCCCATAATCATCCCAGAATACGGTGTCACAAGTGCAACAGTCACTATCCGAAATACAAGGTGGACAGAAATAAAAATACAACTGTAATGAACAAAAATGTCATCACTTATTTTATAAATAAATTTAGTGTTCCGAGACCAAAAATTCTCCTCTTTACCTTACCTCGACTGCGTGCATGATCCGGACCTATATCCGAAAAGCCTTCTATATGAAAATATGTAAAATTGAAATTTCTAGAGTTAAAATTCATTATGGTTGATTTTGGTAAATATTTTTAGAAAACGAACCCGGTTCCATGGTCCGACGATCTCGGAAGGTCCGCATTAAAATATGGAACTTGAGCGTATGCCCGGAAATGAATTCCGAGGTCCCAAGCCTTAGAAATTAATTTTTGAAAGAAATTATTTTGCTGAATTATCTAAGAAATGAAGAAAAGAATTAATGTTTGAAACCATTGATATCGGGCCCGTATTTTAGTTCCGGAGCCCGTACAAACTTATTATAGTATTTAAATGATAACTATGAAATTTGGTGAAATTGGAGTTTATTTGACGTGAGTTGGACTTCCAGTTGAAGAGTTATGAACTTTGAGTGTTCTTAAATAAAATATTGAGTTTTGAGGTTTAATTCATGGTTTTACATATTATTTGATGATGTGATTGCACGAGTAGGTCCATATGATGTTTTGGAGTTCGTATGCACGTTTGATTTGATGTCCCAAGGGCTCGGGAGAGTTTCGGGTAGGTTCCGGAATGTTTTAGGCGTAGAAACATAGTTATTGCAGGTCCAGAGATGTTGCAGATCTCTGAACCCATCAGTGCTGACCGCATTGATTTTGTGCTGATCGTGGAGGGGCATTTGCGGTCGCACTCCTTTTTGTGCAGCCCGCAATGAGGAAGAATTTCACTGGTCCAACTTCGAAAGCCTATATATTTTGATTTACAAAGAATTTTGAGATGATTCATAAATGAAAGTTGTAGTCCTTCGTGTCTAGTTTTCAAAAAATTAAAGAAATCATAATTTAGACATATGTAAAGAAAGTCATGGCCAAAATACTAAAGCATTTCATTGTAGTCAATATTGTGAGCTCCGCGACCGCACTCGATTTTGTGCGGTCCCCATGGAGGGTCTGAGATAGGTATATTTAAATGGGATTTTCAGCTATTTTTCATTTTTGAAAACCCAAAAAATATAAGAGGCGATTTTTCAAATAATGTTTCTTCTCCAAATATTAGTAAGTGATTTCTAACTTATTTTATGTACTCCTTAACTTCTTTTTACAAGATTTAATTCTAGAATCTAGGGTTTTCATGGTGGAATTAGAAATTATGGGTAAAACCTAAAATATTAAAATTTGAAAATTTAGACCTCAAATTAAGGTTGAATTCCAAAATCATTTATATATCTGGACTCTGGGGTGAACGGGTAATAATGTTTTGGTTTGAATTTTGGATTTGGACCAAGCGATCCCGGGGTAAATTTTTGACCTTCGAGAAAAACTTTAGAAACTTATTTTCATGCATTAGAATTGATTCATTTAGCATCTATTGATGTAATTAAGTAACTTGTGGCTAAATACGAGCGAGTTGGTGGTGAAATCAAGAGGTAAAGCGATAGTTGAGGATTGGGTTGTGTTCGTTCCATCGAGGTAAGTGTTTGATCTAACCTTAGCTTGAGGGATTATAAGTTGTGTCTTAATTATTATGTGTTAACTATGGAGTACGATGTATAAGCATGGTGACGAGTATCTATACGCTAGTGTCAAGCATGCCCGTGAGTCTTGTATTGTAATTGTTTTGACTCTGTTGTAGTTTATTCGTGCTTTATATAAGGATTATATTATTGTTCCCTTATCGGGATATTTTTGTTATATTATTGTTCCCTTGCTGGGATGTTGTTGTTGTTATATTATTGTTCTGTTGTCAGGATGTTATTGTTATATTACTATTCCATTACCGGGGTGTTATTGTTATATTATTATTTCATTGTCGGGATGTTGTTGTTATATTGTTGGTCTTTTACCGGGATATTGTTGTTATATTCTTGTTTCCTTATTGGGATTCTTTTACGGATGGTGTTGAAATATAAAATAGGAGCGGGTTGCATGCCTGCAGCGGAAATATATGAAATGAGAGCGGATTGCACGCCTGCAATGGTATTATATGAAATGGGACCGGGTTGCATGTTTGCACGGTATTACAAGTGTACCCGTTTCTTATTTCCTTATCTTTTGCTGGTATTTGATTTATGGTGTTCCTTACATTTTTCTAATGTTATTTAGTTGTTATCTGTTACTCCCCGCAACATGTTTCCCCCACCCAACTTTAGTTGTAATTATCTGCTTCTATTTTTATTGCATATGATTTAACTGTACAAGCTTATTTGGTAGTCTTCTCCTAACCTTGTCACTACTTTGCCGAGATTAGGCTATATACTTACTAGCATATAGGGTCGGTTTTGCCGATACTATACTCTGCACTCTTTTGTACAGATTCCAGTGCTTTAGATTTTGGACCGCAGTGAGATTGCCGTTTCTTGTTCATTAGGCGACCCGAAGTAGTCATGCAGGCGTCTGCACGCCTTGGCATTTTTTTCTATCTGCTATTCCTGTTTCTTTCATGTATTTCCAGAGACAGTGTTGTATTTATTTCTTTCAGACATTTATTTGTAGTACTCCTGGAAAGTCTATGAAGTTGTGACACCAGTCTTGCATAGATTTGTTTTAGAATAGTATTAGCATTGTTATTACGACTTTAGATTTAGTCTTCCACCTATTAAATTTTGTTGTTTATTAATTGTTGGTTCTAAATTGTTATTGAATTAAAAATGGAAACCAGATGAATAACTCAATTGGTTGGCTTGCCTAACTTTCATTAGTAGGCACCATCACGACTTTCGAGGGTTGGAAATTGAGGTTGTGACAAGTTGGTATTAGAGCTCTCGGTTACATAGGTCTCACAATTCACAGACAAGATTAGTAGAGTCTGAGGGATCGGTACAGAGACGTATGTATTTATCCCTAGAGGCTATAGAGTTAGAAAACTTTCATATCTATTCTTTCCTGTCATGCGGTTTGGTTTCTCAATGCTAATTGAACTTCTACTATGTTCTCTCACGGATGGTAAGAACACATACCGCTTCTTCATCCGGGCAGTAGCATAGACCGGTGATGGATCAACTACGTCTTCGGAGGCTTTGTGGAGGTTGGACAGATTCACCAAGCTCTTCACTAGCACTTTTAGTGGTGCGTCTTCAGAGGATTCCCAGGATTATTTAGACAACTGTCATGAGTTTCTCGGGAACATGGGGATAAGGGAGACCAATGGGATCGACTTTGCTACGTTTCCCTTATCTGGTTCCACCAAGACTTGGTGGAGGGATTATTATTTCGCTAGACCACTAGGGTCACCAACTTTGACTTGGGATCAGTTTTCTCAGTTGTTGTTTGGAGAAGTTTCTTCCTGTCACTCATAGAGAGATCTATTGGAGGCAGTTTGAGTGTCTCCAGTATGGTTCTATAATGGTTACTCAGTACGAGACCAGGTTTATTGATTTGGAGGTGTGTTAAAAAGGAGGTGTGACATGGGTTATTGTTGATAGGCCGACCAAGTCGGTGCATTTCATTCATGTGGTAGTCTCTTGTTCGTCCGAGAGGTTATCTGTGATTTATGTCCGGGATATTATTCATCTTCATGGTGTGCCCATGTATATCATTTTGGACCGAGGTACGTAGTTTACCTCACATTTTTGAAGAGTAGTTCAGCGAGAATTGGGCATACGGGTTGAGTTGAGCGCAACGTTTCATCCTCATACGAACTGGCAGTCCGAGCGGACTATTCAGATTTTGGAGGATATGCTCCGAGCTTATGTTATTGACTTTGGAGGCTCGTGGGATCAGTTTTTGCCTTTAGCAGAGTTTGTCTACAACAACAACTACCATTCGAGTATTCATATGGCTCCTTATGAGGCTTTATACGATAGGTGATATCTGTCTCCGGTTGGATGGTTTGAGCTAAGAGAGGCTCGATTGTTGGATACAGATCTAATGCAAGATGCCTTAGACAAGGTCAGGATCATTCAGGATAGGCTTCATACAGCTCAGTCCAGGCAAAATAGTTATGCTGATCGTAAGGTCCATGATTTGGCATTCATGATCGATGAGCGGGTATTGCTTCGGATGTCACCTATGCAGGACGTGATGAGATTTGGGAAGAGCGGCAAGCTTAGCCCTAGGCATTGGCCCGTTTGAGATTCTTGATCGAGTGGGGGAGGTGGTTACAAACTTGCGTAGCCGCCGAGCTTATCAGTCGTGCATCCAGTATTTCACGTGTCCATGCTCCGGAAGTATCACGGCGATCCATCCCACGTGTTAGATTTCAGCAATTTCTAGTTGGACAAGGACTTGTCATAAGAGGAGGAGCCGGTAGCTATTCTAGACCGATAGGTTCATCAGTTGAGATCGAAGAGTTTCCCTTCTGTTCGTGTTCAGTAGAGAGGTCTGCCTGCTAAGTCTTCGACCTGGGAGTCTGAGTATGATATGCGAAGCCGTTATCCCTATCTTTTACCTGACTCGGGTACTTCCTTCTTATGTCCGTTCGAGGACGAACGATTATTTTAGAGGTGAAGGATGTGATGACCCAAAAGGTTATCACTTATTTTAGAAACAAATTCATTGTTTCGAGGCCTAAAAACCTCCTCTTTACCTCATCTCTACTTGCGTACGTGGTCCGGACCTATATCCGGAAAGCCTTCTATGTGAAAATATGAGAAATAGAAATTTCTGGAGTTAAAATTTGATTATAGTTGACTTTGGTAAAAAACTTTAGCAAACGGATCCGGATCTATGTTCTGACGATTCCCGGAGGTCCGCAGTAAAATATGAGACTTAAGCGTATGCCGAAAATGAATTTCGAGGTCCCAAGCCTTAAAAAATAATTTTTGAAAGAAATTGTTTTGCTAAATTATCTAAGAAATGAAGAAAAGAATTAATGTTTGAAACAATTAGTATCAGGCCCGTATTTTGGTTTCGGAGCCCGGTACAAACTTGTTATAGTATTTAAATGATAAATGTGAAATTTGATGAAAAATGGAGTTATTTGGACGTGAGTTGGAGTTCCGGTTGAAGAGTTATGAACTTTGAGTGTTCTTGATAAAAATATTGAGTTTTTAGCTTTAATTCATGGTTTTACATGTTATTTTGATGATGTGATCGCACGAGTAGGTCCGTATGATATTTTTGAGTTAGTATGCACATCCGGTTTTGAAGTCTCGAGGGCTCGGGAGAGTTTCGGGTAGGTTCCAGGATATTTTAGGCTTAAAACATAGTTGTTGCAGGTCCAGAGATGTCGCATATCTCTCAACCCACCAATACTGACCGCATTGATTTTGTGCTGACCGCGGAGGGGCCTTTGCGGCCGCACTTCTTTTTGTGCGATCTGCGGTGAGGAAGAATTTCACCAGCCTGGCTCCATTCCGCTTTTGCGAGCCATCTCCCGCACCTACGGGCTCTCACCTGTGGCCCTCCTCACGCAGGTGTGGTTATACCAGATGCTCAGCTGTTTCAGCTCTTCCTCAACTCTTTTTTTATTCGTTAACCACTCGGGATCCACCCAAGAGCCCATCCAATCACACCAACTTGTCCCAATACATATTACGGATTTGCTCGATGCCTTAAATCACATCAAATAACGGTAAAATCACGAATCACACCTCAAATCGAACTTGATGAACTTGAAAATTTCAAACTTCAACATTTGATGCCGAAACCTATCAAATCACATCTGATTGACCTCAAATTTTGCAATCAAGTCACATTCAAGGTTGCAGACCTACTCCAACTTTTGGAAATAGATTCCGACCCCGATATTAAAAAGTCTACTTCCGATCAAACTCCTCAAAAACCTTTAAATTCTATCTTTAGTCAAATGGCTCCAAATGACCCACGGACCTTTGAATTCACTTCTGATCGCGCTCCCAACATCAGAATCACCATACGAAACTAAGCCCAAACTCGGAATCTCATACACACATTGATAACACTGAAATGCACTTCAACCAAAACTTATGAAATTCTTTAAAAAATGCTAACTTCCA
The DNA here is from genome assembly GCA_032618575.1 of Nicotiana noctiflora. Classification (NCBI taxonomy): domain Eukaryota; kingdom Viridiplantae; phylum Streptophyta; class Magnoliopsida; order Solanales; family Solanaceae; genus Nicotiana; species Nicotiana noctiflora. The sequence continues at coordinate 169,557 of JASVEL010002973.1, forward strand.
CAATAGGTGCTGAAATATTCCGAGTCTTCCTAAACCCGATCCGGACATACGGCCAAATCTGAAATCATCATATGAACTTGCTTGACCTTCGAATCCCGAATCCGAGATCGTTTACTCAAAAATCAAATCTTAGTCAGTTCTTTCAACTTAAAGCTTCCGAAATGAGAATTCTCTTTCTCAAATCAACTCCGAACTTCCCGGAATTCAATTCCGACCACACGTACAAGTCATAATACCTGAAGTGAAGCAACTTAAGGCTTCAAACCGCTGAATGATGTGCTAGAGCTCCAAATGACCTGTCGGGTCATTACATCACTATAATTTTTAGGTCAACTAAAGATTGCTCCCAAAATTTTGTATACTATAAGATTAAATAATCCTTACTTCGAGTTTATTTTCCTGTTTCTGTTTCAACATATTTCACATAAGGTAGTAAATTTACGTGAGACGTGTCAGAATGATAACTCCTTTACTATTTGGAGAAATAATGATTCTTGCACTCTGTTGTCAACATGTGATTCCAGTACTGTCTTTTTTTTATTTTTATTTTTTTCCCCCTAATTTTGGACTTTCCGGTCACTTCACGTTCGAGTGTAGTTGGATAAGGTCTAAAATCCATTTATATAAATTTAAAAGATAAAAGATAAAAGATTTAGTTGTCAACAATTAAGACACACATGTTATCCTCACATAAATTAAATGACTTACACTTGGGTATGAAAGTCTTTGTTGCCACTTAGAAAATCAGTATAGTTACCTAAAAGATCAAAACGTGATATTAATAATAGTAAGACAAAATTTAATCAATCAAAACTCAACAAAATAAATAAAAAAATTAAAGCCAAAAAGTAAAAGTTTTAAACATAGATCTCCCTCACCCACACTCCTAATTTTTCTCACCCGGAGAACTATATTACCCATGTAATTTAATTTAAGATGAAAGAAATATGTATTGATCCACCAAATTTGCCTCTTTAAGAGTTTAGTTCCATACCCGACATAGGAAATTAGGAATATTGACAAACTAAGAACATATTTGAAAAGTCTCCTTAAAGAAAATAAATAAATATGTAGAATACGTACACAACAACCCTTCGTTCCCACATTATATTTATGTTAGTATTAACTTTAATAAATTGAATATGATTCTTTATTGAGTTATTTAATGTAAATAACTCTTTAGAATCTTCCAAATTTTTATATCAAAAAAGAGATTGTGGGTTAAATTTAGAGGGTAAATTGGTCATCTAATTTTTAAAAATATATTAATAAAATAATTTCACCTAAAACTTTTCATACTTATAATATAGTACGATGATAATAATCATACTCGTGGGTCAATGCTAGCTTTTTCGTATAGTAATTTTTTTTTTTTTTTGCAAGGTTTTCTTATAAATTCGTATAGGAATATACTGGGTTGTTGTTGTTGTTATCCAGCTAGCCCATGTGATGCATCGAATGAAAACATGAATTGCAATTTCAAGAAATTGATTTCTTGAAGGAACGAAAAGGCACGTACAAGAAAGATTAGTAATGCGTTGTTAATCATATTAGTATTAGACATTTATAATTGACTAATGCTACTGCTATTTATCTCAAGAAAAACTTATGGAGTAAAATGTTTGGCCAAGTTTTTCCAAAGCCAAAAGCATTATTCCTTTTTTTTTTTTTTTTCAAAACATGAATTTTATTTTCAAAGATAAAGTGTTTGACCAAATTTTTAGAAGAAAAAGAATTTTATTGAGTAACACATATTTGGAAAAGCAAAAAGAGTAGCTTATTTCCAAATTTGAAAGATATTTTTGAGAAAAATAGATTTAGAACAATTTTTACAAATTTGGACAAATATTAATAGCTGCTCATCAGTGTTTTTCAAATTGTTGTGTTTGCTGGAAACACCCTCCAAAAATCACTTACGCCCACTCCACACTACATAGAGTGTTTTTTACGCAGCCATAATCATCATTTAATGAAATGATGAGCTACGAAAAGGTTTAAATTAATGGAATGAGCGACGAGGAAGGAAGGGTAGACAAGATCCGGACTTGAGCTTGCTGCAACTACGTATTAATTAATGTTTTTTTAATCTCTGCATTTGCATTAGAACAGGTTCCTACAAGAATGGAGGTTCAGGAATTTAGCCGAAAACTCAAGGATAACGTCTCTATGGCACATGCAGAAAATAGTAACTGTAACACTAATGCAGAACAAGTCCTTGAACTCAATATTCAGCCTAATCCTACTTCATTTCCATTTGTTCTTTCCTTCCATAACCTCAGCTATAGTGTTAATGTTCGACGTTACATTTCACTTCCAAAGTACTTGGGGAGAGATCATGAGGACATGACTCGCACCAAGGTATTGTTGAATGACATTTCTGGGGAAGCAAGGGAAGGCGAAATCATGGCCGTCCTTGGTGCTAGTGGCTCGGGAAAATCCACGTTGATCGATGCCCTTGCAGACCGTATAGCAAGGGAAAGTGTTAAAGGTAGTGTAACTTTGAATGGTGAAGTTTTGGAGCCAAAGTTTCTAAAAATGATCTCAGCTTATGTTATGCAAGATGACCTCTTGTTTCCCATGTTGACAGTTGAAGAGACCCTCATGTTCTCAGCTGAATTCCATCTCCCGAGGACTTTATCTTGGTCCAGAAAGAAGGAAAGAGTTGGAGCATTGATCGATCAACTAGAGCTGCAAAATGCTGCTAGTACTATGATTGGCGATGAAGGCCACCAGGGAGTGTCTGGTGGAGAACGCAGGCGTGTTTCAATTGGAATAGGAATCATTCATGACCCTATTCTCCTATTTCTTGATGAGCCAATTTCAGGACTTGATTCTACTAGTGCTTATATGGTTGTAAAGGTCTTGCAAAAAATAGTTCAAAGTGGAAGTATTGTGATCATGTCAATTCACCAGCCAAGTCATAGAATCCTTTGTTTGTTAGACCGTTTGATCTTTCTCTCATGTGGGCAAATAGTGTTTAGTGGCTCTCCTGCAAAACTTCCTCAATTCTTTGCTGAATTGGGAAGTCCAATTCCAATTGATGCAAATCAAACAGAGTTTGCTCTGGATTTCATACAACAAGTAGAAGGAACCCCAAATGGAACCAAGAATTTGGTGGAATTCAATAGATCATGGCAAAGAGAAAATCCAACTTGCACCAGCTTTTCTAATGAACCTAAACCATCATTGAAAGATGCCATAAGTGCAAGTATTTCAAGGGGAAAATTAGTCTCAGGAGGAACGAATATCGACCACAATCTTTCTTCCTTAGATGTCGCAAAATTTGCTAATCCATTCTGGATAGAAATGGTTGTGATAGCAAAAAGAACTATACTTAACTCCATGAGAGTGCCTGAGCTGTTTTACGTTCGTTTTGGTGCTGTTGTTGCAACTGGGATTATCCTCGGTACTCTTTTCAAGAAATTGGACAACTCCCCCGAAGGGATTCAAGAAAGGTTCGGTTTCTTTGTCTTTGCCATTTCCACAACCTATTACATTTGTGCTGAAGCCATGCCAGTCTTCATCCAAGAAAGGGATATTTTCATGAGAGAGACAGCGCATAATGCTTATCGCTGTTCCTCTTATGTTCTCTCCCAAGCCATTACCTCAATTCCTTCCCTATTAGTCCTTTCCCTTGCATTTGCTGTCACAACTTATTGGTCTGTGGGACATGCTAGTAGCTTTTCAGGTTTTCTTTTCTTCTTGCTCTTCATATTCGCCTCATTTTGGACTGCAAATTCCTTCATCACATTTCTTTCCGGATTCATTTGGAATGAAATAGTGGGTTATGCACTAGTTACCAAGATTTTTGGCTGTTTTTTGTTGTTAAGTGGCTTCTTCATCAGACGGGATGAGATCGCCCCTTATTGGATTTGGTTTCACTATATGTCTCTAGTGAAATACCCTTATCAAGGGGTTTTACAGAATGAATTTGATGATCCACACAAGTGTTTTGTAAAGGGTATCCAGATTTTTGATGCCTCGCCGTTGAAGGATGTTACTGAGTCATTGAAGATTGAGTTGTTGCAAGACATGAGCAAGATATTGGAGATGAACATAACAAACTCAACTTGTTTGACAACAGGAACAGATATATTGAAGCAAACCGGGGTGAATGATTTAGACAAATGGACTAGCTTGTGGATCACCATTGCTTTGGGAATTTTCTACAGGATTCTCTTCTATTTTGCTTTGTTGATTGGAAGCAAAAATAAGAGACGCTGAGTATTTTTTTAGGAAGAAAATCATGACAAAATCTTTGATGTCTGTCTTCTGAATTTCTTTACTTTCCTGCTTTTTCTTTCCTTGGATTGTATTAAGTCTAATGTTCCTGACTACATATAGAATGCATATTTCAAGTTATATGAACACTTAAATGCATTTTTAGTAGTCAGAATTATGGGAGAGGTTATTGTTTAGGCTTTCAGTGAAAAGCAAAAGATCAACCATTTGATATTTGATGATATATGTGACTTCTTATATTTCCAGAGTTGTAGGCTCTCACTAGGTGCAGCTGCTCTCTAAGCATATTCTTGTTATTGATTGATAGATGACGAGTACTCTAGAACCATTCTCACCTTGCCACCCACGCTCACCACAACAACAATAATAACAACATCGCCAGTGTAATCTCACAAGTGGGGTTTGAGCAGGATAGTATGTATGCAGACCTTACCCCTACCTTGTGCAAGTAGAGAAGTTGTTTTCAATATACCTGTGTAGTCCCACAAACAAGTGAGGTTTGAGCAGGATAGTATGTACGCAGAGTAGAGAAGTTGTTTTCAATAAACGTGTGTAATCCCACAAGTGGGGTTTGAGCAGAGGAGTATGTACGCAGACCTTACCCCTACCTTGTATGGGTAGAGAAGTTGTTTCGAATATACCTTCGACTCAAAGAAAGCAAATCACAACAATTTGAACAAGCAATATGTTATAGAAAAAACTAAACGAATATTGCTAACGTTCTCATCACTATAGACTTTAGTATAATATCATTTATGCAGTTATTAGTAAACCAGCTAGCACGTTTTCGAGATATTTATATTAAACAAAAAGCATCAAGAAGATGCAGCAATACAAAAACATGGTGATCACGAACCTTTGTTGATGGTTTGCCGCTACAACTTTTCAGAGGTGCAACAACAGAACTCCGACCATCAATAGCTGTATATGAGAAAGCCCTGTCAGGTACAGTGTACCTCAGAGTTTCTTCTCGATGGAAATAAGCTCTTACTTCCTCACAGAAGGAACTTATGGTCCTAAAACTCTTCAGAGCTCTCGATTTCTGTAACCTTTCACTAAAGTTGATATGTTGCATCAATTCCTGTGGTGGTTTCGGAAGACTACCAATTTTTTAGTTGCATCTCATGCCCTTCTTTCAACCAGTAAGCAAACGAATCAACCAATTTCACGAGAGTTTTGCGTGGAAGACACCAAGCCTGAGGAGATGTTTCTTCCTCAATATGGTCAATATGCAGTAGAGGAAGGAATTGTGGACCAATCCATGACCAACTTTTGCTATGCCTTTCATAAACTACAAGTGCCTTTCGTGATTTTGCTCCGATTGATATTGTTCTTGATGAGAAACTCCATTGACTAAACCTTGAAGTGGCTCCTTGGCTGCAAGAATACGAAATTCACGAGGATTCAATCTCCACAATTTCATGTGTAGTAAGAGAAGGTAGGTTCATCCGGACAAATTCTACCATGCTTCTCAATCCAACTAACCCCTTGAGAATATGTTTGTTTCTTCTTGTTGGTTTCAACATACTTACCAAAAATGAGGCTATTTTTTTTCCCAAGTGGTGTAACTAAAGCATTTCCGACAGCACAGAGAAGACGTATAATAGAAAGTGAATATGTATCGACGATGGTAGGGGCAATACAAGTGGACTTCCGTTTCTTTGGTGGTTTAGTACTAGGATTTATCCGGTCCCTGAAAGCACGTCTCATCCTCCATTTCCTGCAATTATTGTTCCCTCCATTATCAGCTTTATTCACCGGTTATAAACTTAGAATATGTTGAGTTTAAAAGATTATGATCAACTGATTTAAAAGGCTTCTGAAGCTTCTTTTCAATCCATTTCAACTATAATTGTCAACAAATATTGAGGTAAAGCATTATGATCAATAATAGAACAAACCTTAGCTTTCTGCAGATTTCTTGTGCATGATCTACTTGTTAAATTAAGATGTTCTGACGTTTCAAGTGAATGGATTGTCCTCTTTCTACTTTTCTCTCTACAATAGTAGCTCTTGCAGATTGCAAGTCTAATTTTTTCGCATTTTATATCTTCATCAGAAGCCACCTTTCTGGGTGTTTTTAGTTAATCTGTTAACTGATAATTTAACCACTCCATGTTTAACATGACGAGACGGGAACTCCTTTGAAAAATAGCCTTTCACTTTCGGCATTTGTACCAGAATATTTGCTGCGCGAATATCTCTCTTGTCAGGCATGTCATCAGATGTCTTTTTGGAAAAGTTTTTGCATCTCATGAACTTCATTTTCTAAATATCCTGACACAAAAAGCAAACTCCAAAATCAGCTTACATGTAATATTTATCAGTGTCTAACTACACAATGTGGAGGTGTAAGAAGATTTCTTATCAGAAGCATAAAACATATGCTAATGTACTTGAGTTGTGAACATTAATCTGCTAACTCTAACCTGTCTTTGTTTCCTTTCTCTCCTTGCAGGCAGTGGTGGAGCCACATTCAACCAAGGTATGTCAATCGACATCGCTTCGCCGGAAAATAACACAATATTGCTAGATAATTTTTTTAATCTTCTGTATGTTTAGTATGTGTTGACTGCCCTTACTTTTCGATGTATCTAATTTTTTATATTTTGGCATCCCATGGTGAAAATTCTGATGCCACTACTTGCAAGTAAAACTTATGCTTTATATTTTCACCAGCAATAACATGTAGTAATTATTTTGCACTTTCGATGATATCCATAATAGCATATAGCTTTCAATGCGACACTGTATCCATGGAAATACTTTCCTCGAATATGACTTTCGTCAAACACACTCAGTACAATTCAGTGTTTTTAAAAGTGAGAAGCGACAATTCATGGAGCTTAAAATGAAATGCACGCTTCTAATTTGAAGTGAAGCGCACAAATTACAGAAAATAACAAAATACTTAGCATATATGAATTTGGTACTACAACAATCAAATTGTAATAGAAATAACTAATTTTAGCATCCAATTTACTATATGGTGATATTAATCCATTCAAGTAATTCGCTTCTGTTTAGGATAATTTTTCGTGTCATTGTTTAAAGTGCAAACTTCTCTGAAGCACATTGCTTTCCTTATGAAGTGAGAACCCCTTCATCACTTCAAGCGACAAAGAGATTTTTTTTAACAACAATTAGTATTTATAAAGTCCAAATCTTTTATTTTTTAAAAACAAATGATCATAGTCTCAATGTTTACCCAAACAGAGAAGTACATAAAACAATATGCAAACTAATGTTAACCTCACCTTCAGCAACATTCAAAGATTCCACATTTTGCTGCAGAAATTTGCGAACAAAAATTAGTCTGAGTTCTCTGCCTTGTGTGGATTGGGAAAATCGTATAAATTTTCCTTTTTGATTTTTGACTGTTAGAATTTCTGAAAATCAAATATGTATAAAACAGAAAAAACAGAGAGAAAGAAGAGTAAAGAGAAACTACAAGAAGCTATGAAGAGAAAGAGAGTACAGAGAGCAGAGTGAACAAGAAAGGAAGAAAACGAAGCGTTTTCGTTTGTTAAAAAGCCAAAAGGCAAAGGAAAGGAGGAAGATGATGCTGAAGTGGAATAATCTGAGTCGAACGACTCAGTAGTCGTGGAAATGAGATACGCATAATGCGTAGTATGTTTTTTTTTTTTTTTTTTTTTTTTTTTTTTTTTTTTTTGGGTTGACATTTTTATTGTAGAAATTATA
>JASVEL010002973.1:182500-307672 GCA_032618575.1 Nicotiana noctiflora
CGAAGGAAATGCCATTGAAAGTACTTCGGAGCCCCAACTCATGAAGCATATGGAAGTCATTGAATCTCATTAGGCCTTCACAGTATGAAAGTTCAAGCCCAACAAAGGCATCCACTATATTACAAGCCAGAATCGAAGATGTGGCTAAAACCTTGCATGGATAAGCAAATGTCCATCAGTAACCTCATCCCAGCTATTGTAGAGCCATCAGTTCTCAGCGTCTTATTGACACCATCCCCATTCTTTACTCAGTATCCAACCACTGAAGTCCATATTATTCGACTTTCAGAAACCTAAGCTCTAAAAACGATGAACTCCCGGAGATAACACAACCAACCAAATTGGGGACCAATTCTTCACTTGATACACAACCAAAAATTTGCAAAAATGATGTCTTCGGACTAATATAGACGGGACTGAATGAATGCACTAAATGAAGTCAATATAACTACAGAGATTCTCAATTCACCAGACTATACCTACCTACCATTCTCTACATGATGTTTCAAAATTCTCACAGCTTGCTCGTGAAGCTGGAAAATATGCTGTTTTATCCGTGGGAACTAAACATACTATGCCACATCTGACATGCCAAGAGTTTCTCACATAACTTCAAGAAATAACATTTTTCTACACTGTTTTTTTCAGTTTTACACCTTGATTTCGAGTTCTACCCTCAGATTTTCCAGACTTCTGAGTAGATCTCTGCTTCCTCTTAATGATCTTTGAGGCTAATGTTTTCAACGGAATAGTAATGTCCAAAGGCCGAAGAATTTGTTCCAACTCATGCCACTCAAGATCTTCAAAATCGCCATCTTCATACTTCACCCTGAACCAACCAACTTCCTCATCAAATTCAGTAACTTTCCCAAAGTAATACTTGTCCCCAAACAACTTGCGTACTTCTCTTCCTTCAAGCCATTGACCAAAACCAGAATTCATACGTGGTTCTGCATCAGTAACTGTTGGACAGGGTAAAACAGTGTCAGCACTTGAAGAAATGGGAGGTAGCCCATTAATAACGACAGCCGGCTCTCCAGGTAACTCAAATACTCCAGGTGATAAAGACTCCTCAGCATCACTTTCTTTACATGTAAAATCCATGTCCAGCAATCCTTCTAATCAACCCTATAAAAAGATGACCAAGTATTTTCTGTTATATAAAGAAGCTTATCACTTTCATATGACAAGTAGAAGAAACGTCCAATTAGATTCAACCACTAATCTCAACATTTAGCAATTCAGATATTTGTCAAAGCAAAAAACAGAGAAAATAAAATAAGTTTACCTGCATGCAAGGCTGCAGCAAGGGAAAATTACACTATATATAGGAAAAATACTAGGTTTTAGAGATACATAACATAAATTGAACACCTTTTGTTGGGATTTCTTTTAATACTTATTTCAAGTTTTGATTATCCTTGGAGAAATTCCTGACTTTGCTACTGGCTGCGGCCTAGTGTTCAATGTTGAGAACAATGAGGTCCCAGGTTCACATCACAACAAAATCACAACATAGCACTTCAACATTTTCATTTTTTTTTGGCTTACATTACTTCCCCGTTTAAATGGAGAAATGTCAACATATTAAAATTAAAGGATAGATTGAGTATATCAATTAACTCAAAGATAAGTACAATATCACAACTTAGAAGACGTTAATTGCACCAGGAAAAAAATACAAATGCAAGTTAACTAGTGTAAATTACAAAAAAATTGAGAAATCGGACTCATTTTCGTTATGCGGATCCAAAGCAAAGAACTTTAACTAAAAATAATAATTTGTAATCCACGGTTAGAATTCATAGGGAAAGGGGTTTAGGGTTTTTGTTTCATGAGAGAAAAAGAAGATTATTGAAGAGTGGACAATGAGAACGAGAGAAAAGGAGGAAACTTACAATTCAATTTCACCAGCGAGAGAGAGACAGGAAAAGCGTTCGCCGCAGAAAGAGACGGAGAGAAGAGCGTTTGAATTTTGACGCTGGAGAGCTAATTCGAAGGCGGCGGGCCAAATCAACCGGAATTTAGGTCCCAATTTTTAGCCAAAACTGTCCCCTACGCCCTATATGTTGGGGTAGGTCTAGTTTTGTCCTCTAAGTATATTCTTAATCATCTTTAATCCCTTGTGTTTACTAAAGTAGAACACATTTAAGTCCAACTAACAACCTGACAAACTTAATTAAAAAATAAAATCGAAAAATTTCAAGGAAACCAACAGCTGCTAAGGGTGCGTTTTGCGTAACCTACTCACTATGGCAAGCCCGATATGATGAACACGGAATGAGGAGGTTGATGGTAAGTTTTGAGTAATCTACTCACTATGGCAAGCCCGATATGATGAACACGGAATGAGGAGGTTGATGGTAAGGAAAATCGATCCTAAATCTCTCATATGGGAAACCACTCATCCACCTAACTCAGACAACTCTTGCGGTCGGGATTAAAACTGTTAACCATATTTCTTTTAGTCAAAGAGTCTAAGCTATGTGACTTCAATAAAGTGAAATAGAAGCAGGGCAGCCTCCTTTGCTATTGCAACCCCAGTGATGTTTGTGCTAGTGTGTGTACATCAATAATATATTGTATTGTTTGTTAGAAAAATCTATTATTGTTATAAATAGAATTATATTTATGATAAATATCTATATTTAGAGAGATTCTAGGGTACATTGCTTGGTGGCTAAGTCACCCTCTCTATATATATATAAGGTTCTATTCCATTGTAATTCATCCCAAAATCAATAAGGATTCTCTCTCTACTTTTCTCTCTAATACTCTTCTTCTTCTTTTACTGTTTTATGGATTGAGCATAATAAATGTCAATTATTCCATGAACATTCTTCATGATTAAATTCTGAATTTAAGATAAGTCTTTTACTTTATTTTTCTCTTTTAAATTCTTGACATTCTATAATTTGATTTTATATAAAAGTAAAGACAACAAAGTTTGATTATAACTCTGATGGAGTTTGTAAGAAATTATAACACTTAAAGTGGTAAAATTTCTATACCTTGTCATGATCAAATTCATGTATAATTGCAGGCAAAGAAATAAAAATACATCCCATTGAATTTGCTCCATTCTCATTCCCTTAAGAGAATGTGATAGCAGTATGTAATAAGTCTGAAAAAAGACAAAATTATTACTATGAATGTATCAATGGATGACAATAGACGAAATTATAATTGTCATCATTGTGATAATGAGAATAATAAGAATTCTTAAAATAATCCTTCACTCTGTGAAAGTAATATTTATCATTGATTTGACATGAGATTTTATAAAAGCAGATATAGATGATTATGGTCCATTCATGATGTGAATATAACAGCTTCTAATTTATGGATACATATTTATTCTTGGAAGAATATGAATGTGCTAGTGGTAGTGACTATACCACACTCACCTCTAAAAGGAGGTTTGAGATAATATAACAAAACAATGTCATTATTATATCATGAATGATCATTGGACACGTACCCAAATATTTGGGTAATGTGATTATTAAAGAATAATACTAATGCAAGAAATAGATCTTGCATATAATTTTGACCATGACTATAATGGAATAACTTTCTCTTTAAAAGAGATATGCACCCTATGGATGTTGATGAATATGTGGTACTACAAATTTAATTGAGAACTGTGCAAGAGCCAATTATACTATTTTGGAAAAACACAATTGATTACCAATAAGTAATTGTGTTGTAGTAAGTCTCAAAGAAACCTATTCAGTTTCCAAAATATATGCGAAAGCGGTTGATTATATTGAGACTGTAAATAAAAGAAAGATTTAATATCTTATATTACTACAACTTATAGCGGGGTAATATGTATTTAAAAGTTACTCACTGTATTCTCTAGTTTGTACTACACAACAAAAGAATGTCACAGTAAAGTAGAAGTTTATTGATATAAAATATATATCGTAATAAACTTGTGTTTATTGATAATTGCACACGTCATGGTGTAAATCTGAAGTTTATCAATATTGATAATTTATCCAGTTGGCATAATTGGTTTAGCCATATTAATTTAAGCATGATGTGCAAAAATAATAGATAATTCACATGGGCAAAATATTAAAGAAGTAGAATGTTCTTTACGAATTCTCTTATATTGCTTGTTCTCATTAATTAATTGACCAACTGAAGTTGGGATTGAATCACATGAATGCTAAAAAGATCAAAGGTGAATATGGGCTCTTTCATCTGCCATGTATACCACATAAGATGCATTTATGAGATTGTTACATGTGCGAGTATTATTGACCTTCAACATAGTATTTGCGAGGCAACTTGCTCAATAATTTAATTTAGAGCATACTTTCCAGAATTTTAACTCAAGATAGTTCATCTTGATAAGTTGGTTTACATCATAGTTGGTTTAGCAAAATAATTTATTAAGTGCCTCCACTTAATACCTAAATAGTTACTTATGAGAACAAAGTATTGTATATCAGTTTGATATACGTTATATACGGAAGTATATTATTTTCTCCCCTCACAAGTGGTTTGGGGTCAGAAACCATACAATTCCATCTTATTATTGTTGATGTGCGATGTATATTTTGATTAACACCATGATGCACAAAGATGTGTTCACAAAATTGAGGAACCAAGTTAGTTTTTCTAATATGAGGGGGAGGCAAGATACAACAGTTGAGAAAAAATTACATGGAATAAATTATATTTATACATACAAATCCTCGAATAAAATAATATAAACTTGAAGTTCATAAAAGGATAGTTCATGTGCAATTTATTACAAAGCATGCTAGACGCATTTGCTGATAAAAAATATAACTATATTCTCATTGCAAATGCTCGTATTAAGTCCTAGAAGGACAAAGTCTATGGTATACTTGAAGCGTATAGACAAATCGGTTTCAAATAAACTTCTTGATAAAGAAGATGAGCAAATGATCATAATAAATGATGCAAGTGATCTAAAAGATCACATGACATAACACTTCATAAAATCTCAAGAAAGACTCAGGTACTTGAAAATATGAATGAAGAGATCTCTATGTTATATCTTTATGAAAAAAAATATCGAAACTGGTATAAAATGTTTGTCAACGACATCTATGATATCGCTAAATATATATATGAGGATCTTAAGTCTGGAAAAAAAATTCAAATAAAATTAGTTTCATATGAAAGACATGTAGTTTTGAACATGTAGTTCAAACATTTGAACGTATAAAATCAATGGTACGCGCAATCAGTTTTCGATATCTTATATGTCTAGTATGACATGAAAACTTGATATGCATCTAAAGTCTATTATATTGCTTATATGACTTAAAACCCCTTGATGGATTTAAATTGCTTAAAGCATATAGAATTCATGGTTCTAAAGTACCATATCCTAAATGCAATTTGTGCATATATATTTCTTGCTATAATTATAAGCATGATAATATGATAGCGAGAATCTCTATAGAGATATTGAAGAGTCATTCCACGATATTATATGAAGACATTGTATATCTATCAAGAATGATGATTTCAAGGTGCAATATATTCATTAAAGTTAATATGGCTCATATTATTTATCAAATATCTACCAACGATCTTTTGAAGATGGTGAACGAGATCGGAATGCATATGCTTAATAAGGATGTGAATTGATGCTCTCATCAGGGAGAGTTAATACGTGTTGTACTCTTTTTCCCTTATAAGGTTTTGTCTCACTGAGTTTTCCTTGCAAGGTTTTTAGACGAGGCAACAAAAAGACGTACTGTTAGATATATGTACTCTTTTGCCTTATCTATAATTTTTTTCCACTGAGATTTATTTTAGTTAAGGTTTTAACGAAGTACATTATCTGTTGAATAGACATTCAAGGGGGAGAGTTATAAATAGAATTGTATTTATGGTGAATGTCTACATTTGGAGAGATTCTGAGGTTTATTGCTTGGTGGCTAAGTCACCATCTACATATAAATAGAGGGTTCTATTCCATTGTAAATCATCCCAAATCATTAAGAATTCTCTCTCTACTTTTCTTCTGTAATATTCTTCTTCTTTTATTGTTTAGTAACAATTACAAGTAGTTTAAAATGATATTTGGAAATTTTGCTCGGTTTGTCGAGAGAAAGATGCTTATATAATGTTGGATGAACTTGACGGGAAATTTAGTATTGGATATCACACACACATATATATATATAGTATTGGATATCACACACACACACACATATATATATATATATCCTTTATTCAGAAAAAAATTGATTCCTTATCTTTTTGTAAGAAAATATATAGAATGTGCGATTCAAAGAATTGTTGTCGCGTAGTATTGTTAGCATTACGCATTTCTGAAGGGATTGAACAAATTGGATGCAGTGATATCAGAGATAGATTCAAGATTAAATTCTATAGGTTTGATCTTTAATTTTATTAGCATTGTGCATATTATATTTTTAAATTATGAGTTCACATTAATTATTATTATAATTTAAATAATTTTTTACACATAAATATATACTCAGCGTAAAAATTAGTGAACTCAGATAAACCCGACAGAATATGCTGCATCCTCCTTTGAATGATATAGGTTTGATGTGATAGAAGTGGTTTTGATAAAGTTAATCATTTGTTTGGTAAATTGGTGTACATAATATTTCAAGAGTTAGGCCATATTCGTATATATATTTGCTCTTTTGTGTTTTCCACCAGTTGTTTTGTAGTTGTATTAGAGCTCTAACTAATTCGAATTTACATTGCATAAGGTCCATTTTAAGGAGGACGTATATCCTATTAGTTTTTTTTACACTCATAGAATTCAAATCCAAAACTTTTATTTAAGAATGCAAAGATCCTATTTATCCCACAACAACCTTTAATGATACTTGCTCTCTATATTAGACTTAGATATTCATAAAAGATATTTGTAAAATATAGTTAAACAAAAAGTATAATAGATAAGGGTAAATTAGTAAAAATACACTTTATATTTTATTAATAAATAAGGTAAAAGAACGTCTTCAAACAGATTAAAATTATAAGGGTAAGCATAGTATTGAAAACTATATGGACGGTTAATCCTATGAAGCAAAATTTGAAGAAAGATCTCTAAAAATATCCCAAAAAATAGATGTATGCAAAATATTAATTGATATGCTTTTAATTTGTTCAGTTAGAGTTTCCTAAACTTCTTATTTGTGTAATGATAATAAATATGATATAGAGATGCTTGCCCAATCCGTAATATTAACATGGGTTAAAACACAAAAGAGTATACCCTAGATTACATTTTCAAATTAAAAAGTATTAAGTGGATACAATCTATAATACTTAAAACATCATAAAAAAGTAAAATCTAATTATAAATAATATTAATTGACACGATTGACATGGAATAACGTATATATTTTAATTGAATATACATATATGTATATACAGAGAATTAATTTGATAAAGACATATCTCTTATCAGTTACTTTGAAGAATTGTCGGAGTTTTAGTGTGTTGAAGATAACGTAGGAATTAAATACATGCAATGGATTCCTATTAAAATGAGATAAAAAAAATCGGAGTAGTAGATGATCATGCCTGACTATGCCTTCTAAAAACAATAATGCGGTCGCCAGAGACGGACCCAGAATTTAAAGGTAGCGGGTGCACTATAACAGTATCTTAACAATATTTATAGGCAATAGGGTCACGAAGGAAATAATTACTCGATGGCTTTAGGCGAACTAATAACTAGTGGTTGCATATGGGCTTTGAAAATTAAGGAAGAAGTTTTTTGTGTGGAGAGAGATAATTGTAGAAGAAGTTTTTGATGTAGGGATTTAACTAAAAGTAAAAGGGGTGGGTCCATTGAAAAAAACCTAAATCAAATACACTATAGTAGGGGCGTTGAAATTACCAAATGAGACCCAATCAAAAATATTTGTTTTATTGTTGAACCTGAGATTCGAACATGGTCTAAAAGAATCCAACTACTCTACAAACTAACTCTTCTACCCAATCTTTGTGATTGAGGGTGCAGCATAATATATTTATAGGGATCCTTCTTGTATTAGAATATATATACAATATTTTTACCAAGGCCAAGGGGTGCCCGTGCCCCCCACCCCCAAGCGTAGGTCCGCCCCTGGCGGTCGCTGCAAATATAATTTGGTTTACAAGTCCGGAGTCGAATCCCACAGAGAACTAAGGTTTAACTACAGTTGTTCACTATCACAAAAAAGACAAGCTTGAACAATTCCTAACTTGTAGATATTTACATTCTTGTGTTTAATTAATTAACTAACAAATTAAACTACTAAATTAACAACTAAATATACTAAGGGTTAGAGACAAGATTAAGGAGGTCTAGAATTATGATTTCCCCAATTGTCAGAATCCTTCCCGCTATGTCTTCTATAATTTCGCCTAAGTATTCCCTACCAATCATGAGAACTTTTATTACTGTAAATCTCTCCCAAGTAATGACGATAATTTACTAGACGCACTCTCCCGAGCTACGCTAGCTGGCTTTTAGTACAGCTCACTTCATATCGCACCAAAGGCTTCGTTATCCATAATCCCACCTTTAAACCCTCGGTTATTGATCCCTCATATACTGGGAGTGGTATTATTCAACAATTACCTAAATATGCACTCTCTCCCGAGTTATGCATACTAAATAGGCACAGCTAATTGAGAGCTCTTCAATCAACCAGAATATAAACGTAGTTGAACAAATAGAGAAAAGCTATAGCTAGCTCAATTATATAAAAACATAACAAGAATTTATCCTACAAAAGGTTCTATCAAAACTCTAGATAATAAATTAGCTATTCATAATAGTATGTAAAACTACAATACTAAAAGTCATAACCAACAATGAAAAATAGGAAGATGAAGGAAAAAATCGTAGAAGAATTCTCCGCCTTACTCCCAATGTGTTCTTGCCTCCAAGGGTATTGTCTAACCCTAAAGTAGTGTATCTTGCCTCCTCGGGTCTAATTTATGTCCAAAATATGTTCCCTCCTTATTCTTGGCCGGCCTCATCGGCTTAATATAGGGTTTAGAGCTTAAAATCCCGTATTTTGCACATAAGACCCTGAAATTTTCGCCTCCTGCCGCGGTCGCGGTGGAACCATGGACAAACATGCCCTCTGATTCTTCAATTGTCCGTGACCATCTTCTACCACGGTAGCAGTGAAATCGCTGTCTTTCACCCTGTTCTGTTTGGAATTTGGAAAAACGTAAAACATGAAAGTTGAGTCCTTTGAGTTAGCTTTCCAACTATATATTATGGAGCCAAAACAGAGTTCTGAGCAAAAAGTTATGTCCAAATTACTAGACAGTGCGCAATATGCTTCATCGAGTTTTCGTTTGTTCTCAACTATCAAATTTGACCCCCGAACATGATCCCGGATTAATTCCTTGAGCTTTTACTCAGATTTCAAAGCTTCAAATCACTTTAATTCATTCCATAACATCTATATAGCTCGGAATCACACCTATAAGGCATAAAACACACAATCAGTATAAAATGCTAGCAATTAAAGCCCAAACTCAATTAAAGAGCAGTAAACTCGAGTGTAATAAGCGACTAAAATACGTAATTATAGCCTCTCATCAACACCCCACACTTAAATCATTGCTCGTCCTCGAGCAAGCAAACTAGACTTCTCTTTTATAGACTATACCTTTTTAAACAATTCTTCTAACTCATCACAACGAGTATTTAAAATAGACTAAGCACGATAGCGTAACTTCTTCACATCAATATTTGACTCATAAGTACCATGCATTATTCACAACTCACCTACTTACTCTAACATAGAGGTCACTGACATTACCTTTCTTCATGAATCAAGTGCCCTCACAATACAACAGAGTAGTTCCACACAATAAAATTTAAGAATACTTAGGAACTCAAGGTAGAAAGAATTCACTCATTCTCAGAAATAACATTCATATGCCACAAAAGATGCACCATAAGCTTGCCCGTAGTGAACTACTCCACTAATCGAGCTCATTCAATCTTGGATCAATTAGGACTTTATTTGGTTGTAATGTAGGCTATGGAACATGCAGGATACATTTAAATAAGAGTGACTACACCTCCCTAAACACTTTAATACATACATTTTAACATTCAAACCCCTAACTTATGTCAAACCAAAACTCCACCTTCATATCAATATAAATTATCCCATTCTTCTTTAAGGACACTTACGTCAAGAGCTACCACTTATAAAAAAAAATTTCACAACAATCCAACTATATATTTTTTTCCAATTCAAGTGGCTCTTCCTTTTTTCAAAACACTGCACCTTTCTCCTTATTCAACTAGTTCCACTCAAAAGCCAAACCAACCACCCCACACTTTAACTTTTACAAAGTTCATAACATTCAAGTGCTCATGAGAGGTGAAAAGGTTCAAATAGATGGTTAATTCAAATAAATGGGTAAGGCTTGTAATGTGGTTGCCAAAACAAAAATATATTATAGGCCCAAAGAGGTTAACTATGATACATAACAATTAAGTGGGTAAAATATACATATTTCGCTCAACAAGAAAACACCTATATCACTTCCAAGACTGAACAATACTACTATTTCGCTTTGTAAACACACAGAGCAAGTAGGCATCAAATTTAGTGCATTGAATAACGCAAAACCTTACACACACATGGCACATAACTCACTCAGGATTGGATTCATAGACACTCTAGTCAAAGCAATTAAGCAAAGTTGAGATAATACAATTTAAGGTACTTCTCTAAGAGTCAAAAACTGAGTATAAGTGTCACAACCAAAGTACTCAATATTCTCAAGGCATAACCAAGTCAAGAGATATTGCTTCAATTCATAACACAACACAATGGCTCCTACTTCCCAAAAACCAAAAATTAACTACACCCGGTTCAAATAAAACTCTTGGAAAAGAACCGTTGCCCAAAGAAAAACCAAGGGAGAGTTACTACACTACCTAAAACAAAATAAAAAAATCCTTTTTCTTTGGTATTTTATTTAGACTTACTTCCCTCAAGGAAACTGTCTAGAAGATCCGTCATCATGGAAAGTTCAATCTTTTAAAAAAAACATAGCTAAAGTAGCATGAAAAGTCACCCAGACAATCTTCTCACCCCACACTTACTTTGTGCATTGTCCCCAATGTACATCCATACATACAACAGGATAAAAGAAACTCCATGATATGCCAAAGGCCGAAGCACTAGCAGTTCATGGGGTGCTCAGACTTCTCCCAACTTGGTCCTTCGTGCGGGTACCTCACACTTAGTTCCAACCATTGTATTTGTTGGTGCATCCATCCAATACATTTGCTTTCTATGCTCCTAGAAAATAAAAAGATTGACATTACAAAAATAATATAATTAAAAAAATAAAAAAATAAATAAAAAAAGTAATAAAGTTGAGTTGCCTCCCAACAAGTGCTTGATTTGACATAGCGACACAACGTGAATCACTTTCTGCCTCCACTTTGAACTTATGAATTGGACCCCAAGTTCTGATTCTGCTCTAAGATCATGCTCCTGGGGTGGTGGAACGAATCTGGCTGGCCCAATAAAATAATGTAGTATTCTGTACTTCTTGACTTTTAGATGTGGTGTGTAATCCCGATTTTCTGGCAAGAAGAATTTCAGAATGTAAGCACTTTGTTCCTCATTCCTTGACTCTCAAATGGCTCGGACGACTTTATTTTCATATCATCGTCTAAACACAATGTGAAAAAATGCTTGGAGTGAGGACCAATGCGCTCAACTACATAAACATTGGGACTGTCTACATCCTCAGCACTAATGAAAATAGAGTCAACAAAATATGTATCCTCAATATCCTTGGTTGACTCTAGTATTTCTTCTACAATATCGACATTCTCAAAATCTAGTGCGATTGATTTTTGGTGTTCTACTCTAGCCTCCTCCTCTAGCTCATCAATATTTATATCTAATTCACGCTCTTCTTGGATACTATTCACAATATTGGCTTGTTGAGAATTAAAAATTTCAACCAGTTGACTCATGTGAACTTTCAAGTTGTGAATAGTTTTCTCATGTCTTTCTATCCGCAGTAGTAATTTACTCTATTGTTCCAAAATGCACTTTAACATATCTTCGGGCTTCTGTAAGTCAGCTTCCCTAGGTTCTTTATTCCTATTAACTTCACCAGAAAAAGAAGAACCATCAAAATAAGGGGTTGGGGGAAGGTAAGAAATATAAGCACAATCGTGAAAGTAACCATCTTGACCACCACACATATCATACACATTCCACACATAAGATTGAGTTGGTGCATAAAACTCGCTCTCAGTAATATTTTGATAATTTTGCCCTAGGTGATTTCCTTCACAATATGCATAAGAAGGATCAAAAGTAGAATTACCAACAACAAAATTCTCATAATTTCATGATGTCGTGTTTATCAAATAAACAAATAAAACAAAATAAAAAAATAAAAAAATAAAAAAAATTAAATGATAAAATAAAAGTTCAAACTTGAAGCCTAGCAATATGTACACCCATAGCTACACCGATAATTTCCTGGCAACAGCGCCAAAATTTGATCACACCCAACTGTGCCTTCTAAAAAGGACAATGCGGTCTCTGCAAATATAATCCGGTTTACAAGTCCGGAGTCGAATCCTACAGAGAACTAAGGTTTCGCTACAGTTGTTCACTATCACCAAGAAGAAGAGCATGAACAATTCCTAACTTATAGATATTTGGATTCTTGTGTTTAATTAATTAACTAACAAATTAAACTACTAAATTAACAACTAAATATACTAAGGGTTAGAGACAAGATTAAGGAGATCTAGAGTTATGATGTCCCCAATTATCGGAATCCTTCTTGCTATGTCATCTATAATTTCGCTTAAGTATTCCCTACCAATCATGAGCACTCTTATTACCGTAAATCTCTCCCGAGTAATTACGATAATTTACTAGACGCACTCTCCCGAGCTATGCTAGTTGGCTTTTAGTACATCTCACTTCAGATCGCAACCAAGGCTTCGTTATTCCTAATCCCACCTTTAAACCCTCGGTTATTGATCCCTCATATACTCTGGGAGTGGTGTTATTCAACAATTACCTAAATATGCACTCTCTCCTGAGTTACGCATACTAATAAGCACAACTAATTGAGAGCTCTTCAATCAACCAGAATACAAACGTAGTTGAACAAATAGAGAAAAGCTATGGCTCAATTATATAAAAATATAACAAGAATTTATCCTACAAAAGGTTCTATCAAAACTCTAGATAACAAATTAGCTATTCATAATAGTATGTGAAACTACAATACTAAAAGTCATAACCAATAATGAAAAATAGGAAGAGGAAGGAAAAACTCGTATAAGAATTCTCCGCCTTACTCCAAATATGTTCTTGCCTCCAAGGGTATTGTCTAACCCTAAAGTAGTGTCTCTTGCCTCCTTATGTCTAATTCGTGTCCAAAGTATGTCCCCTCCTTCTTCTTGGCCGGCCTCCTTGGTTTAATATAGGGTTTAGGGCTTAAAATACCGTATTTTGCACATAAGTCCCGCAGCCAAACATGCCCTTTGATTCTTCAATTGTCCGCAACCATCTTTTACCGCGGTTGCGGTGAAACTGTGGTGTTGCACCTTGTTCTGTTTGGAATTTGGAAAAACGTAGAACATAACAGTTGTAGCCCTTTGAGTTAGCTTTCCAACCATATATTATGGAGCTAAAACAGAGGTCTGAGTAAAAAGTTATGTCCAAATTATTAGTTAGTGCGCAATATGCCTCATCGAGTCTTCGTTTGTTCTCAACTATCAAATTTGACCCCCGAACACTATCCCGCCTTAATTCCTTGAGCTTTTACTCAGATTTCAAAACTTCAAATCACTTAAATTCATTCAGGATCACACCTGTAAATTATACAATTAGTGTAAAACACTAGCGATTAAAGCTCAAACTCAATTAATGTGCAATAAACTCGAATGTAATAAGCGACTAAAATGTGTAATTATAGCCTATCTTCCGCAGACATGCAACAAATTAATTTCTATTAAAATCGAGAGCGATTTGACAAGAAGTTTCCTTCGTGAACGTTGATTACAATTTTATCCAATACCAATTTATTTGTATGAAAGAAAATTTAGCCCTAAAAGTTATAAAAGTTTATTAATATTTTAGATATATTTTAATTCGTTTAATATTTAGCATTTTACTATTTGTACTTTTATAATAATATAAGTATAAATATAAATATATTGCTCTTGTGCTTGTTGTTTTTCACCTTATATCCTGTTGAAGTTTGATTAAAGTGGACAAAAGCTTCTTGACAAAGGCCGACATTCCTAGCAACTCCAGTCCATTCTACTCCACCAACCTTACATCCCTAGGCCTCCCAATAAGTATCATGGTCCCACACTTACACATGCTTAATAGTTCATCTTTCTAACAAAACCTTTATCTTTTTTAGCCCATTAAGTCCAATATCATATACTTTTTCCGTTTCAATTTTTATAATTTTTTTTCTAGTTTATGCCAAAAATAATAATTCTCTTTTTTGATTTGGAAACTTTTAATTTTAAATATGCAATAATTTATAACCACACAAAATATATGCGTCTCGCTTTTACATCATAGATTTAAAAGTTTTTTCTCTTTTCTTAAACTCTGTGCCCAGGGTTGTTAAGTTAATCGACTCTTCTAATCTAACCCAGAATGGACCATGCAAATTTTTGTGACACTTTCCTTCTTTGCGTGATATGGTTAATTACTTGTTTACCGCAATGATCACTAGGAAACTATATATTATCCACTCTCAATAAGAGGGAAAATCACCTATTTAAATTTTGTTAAGGGCCCGTCTAACTTTGTTTTTTGATTTAGCTATCAGGTATTTAAATTTATAGGCTCGAGTAATTTTAATTCGCTTTAGATAGGCTCAATAAAATGTAAAATGCTGCCTACAAACATATTTTTAATTTCCATAACTATAGAATTTTATTAAAGATTCATCCCACCAATTCCACCACACATTCGATAGGGGCGGATCTACATGCAAATTTTAGGTGCTCAAGCATCCATTATCTTTGACAAGATTTAATAAATTTGTATAGATAATTATAAAAATATTTAGATAAATATTGATTGAGCACTCATAATTATACTCTTTTTTCTTTTTTTAATTTTTTTTTATCAATGAACACCCACGACTTTAAAATTCTCGAATTCGCCACTGCTTCTCGATTGATTTATTCTAAAATATTTTACTAATATTTCACCAAACTGGCCGCAGAGTTAGTTTATTTACTACTGGCGTTACTTATAGTCTTGAACAGTTGTCTTGTTTTTTCTCCTTTCGTGTCACTATCACATGGCCATAATTTTGTTAAGACTTTTCTTTGCCCTTTTTTCTCATGTAGATAGAATTAACTCACCTTGCAATTTAAAGATTTAATTATTGAGCAACTAGGAAATATATACTCATACCAATCACTTTGTAATAATTTCATGCATGATATAGTTATAAAGTAAAATACACACCTCTATAAATTAAGCCAACATGTTCCAAAAAACTCAATCCATAATAATGGAAGATCAAAAACACTTAGAAGCCATAATCATGTCAGCTCTTTCTACGTTACCCCCTTTGCAACTCACAAATCTAACTCACCATTCCTCCTCCCTCTACCACCGTTACCACCGCCGTATTTTCTCTCTCCTCTCTTCTCCCACCCTTTTCTCTCTCACTCTCCACTACCTCAACTCCCTCTCTCTCCACCATAAATTCATCCTTATCGCCCGTCACCTCTTGTCAAAACTCGCAATTTTGGTATACTTCATGCAGAAAAAGACAATTTTGCCCCCACCGTCGACCACCACAATGAATCTCCGGGACTTAGACGCAGTTCTCCTCCTACTACTCCTCTGTGAACTACGCCAACACGAACCTGGGGCACTTGATGCCCCACCATCGCGTTGGCGCGATATCCTAAGTGACTATGTAGCCATGGACATGTTGAAACTATCTAGCATTGACAGTTCTAAAAGTGAAGTCATAATCAAGTTCGTTGAGCTAGTCGCAAAGTGCAAGAATTTTGTCAATGTTATGGCCTATGATGTTAGTGAACTCGGGCGGAGCTCCAGGTAAAAATAATTTTTTTGTATATATGAATATAATGGACCAGATAGTTAATGGATATAAGCCTTCATCTTTTACATGGAGTATAGAATACACATGTAAAATAAAGGTATCACAATAAATGTCAACAATGTATTACGTACTAACTTTTAAACTCATAAATTATGATTGCAATGAATTCAGCTGGTAATACCTAAGAGATTCACTTTTGCTAAGTTTAAAATTATTTTAGGTCATAGGTTTAACCAATGTGTGATACTTATTTTTTTTTCCAGAATTCTTGACTCCGCCATTAGTGGTGAAGGAAAAGATAGCAAGAAGTTAGCGACATCCGTGGCGGTGGTGGTGGCGCTGCCTTCAGTGGAAGTGATGAGTGGCAGTGAAAAGGAATGTGTGATATGCAAAGAAGAGATGAGAGAAGGCAGAGATGTTTGCAAATTACCATGTGATCATATTTTTCATTGGAAATGTATAATACCTTGGTTGAAGAAGATGAATACTTGTCCATGTTGCCGCTTTCAGCTGCCGTCCGATGATGTTTTGGCTGAAATTCAACGGCTGTGGGAAATGCTAGCCAAGATGAGTGGTGCCACGTAGTTTGTACATGCATAGCCAGAAGATTAAATTAATTAGTGGATGAAATTATAATAGCAATCTTTTTCACCAAAAAAAAAAAAAAGTACAGCCTCCTAGCTAATATATCCAAAAAATATCTATACAGAAACACAGGTAATAGTCTTATCCTTTTAGAACATGTGGAAAATGTAAATATACACGTATACATATTTGTTTTCATGGGACCATTGGAAGTTAATGCGAGAATAAGTTCAATTATTCGACCCTGAATGCAGTTTGTTTGTTATTTTTGGTAAATATTTGTGTATTTTTTATCTCTTCATGATGTACTGTATCAATTTCGTAACCATAGGTCTGCTAGTCGGGTTTTTATTAGCTTGAATAATTAAAGAGAATTTTTTATAAAAAGCATTCATTAAGACCTAATTAGTAATAAATATAAACTATTTCTTATATTACATGATATAGGAATGTTTTACGGTATTCTATAATGTATTTAGTGTATTAAACAAGTTGTATTTAATGATACAACATAAAGATTCGCCGCAGAAACAGGGATTGCTATAAATCCCAATCTGTATTTAAGTGTATTAATATGTATTAAGCGTGAAAATAGTAACGGGTAAGCACAAATCTAGGGAAGATGAATAAGATATAAACGGAAGGAAATAAAAAAAATTGATTTCCATTATTTTAGTTAACTAACTTAAATATACGAAATCCATAGGTATTCTTCTCTATATTGAGCCAATTTAACGACAAAAAAACAGAGGAATACAAATCCGAACACCGTATATTGAGTATTCATCAGTCGTAGGCTACAATTTCAGAAAATACACTACTAATATATGTTGTATAAAACAGATATAAGTTCATTTATGTAAGATAAATACAGTTGAATACATATGCATACTATTATAAATTCTATTGGAATAACAATACTAATTGAAAAAAACATTAGATATGCATATTGTGAATAAACAAAATACAGTAAACATAAATTAATAAAAAATACACACAAATACATATGAATACAATCCCATAAACAAAACATAATAAAATCTGACGGGAGTTATAGTGGTGAGAGAAAAATAAAGCTTAAATATAGGAAATCATTAAATTTAGATTTTTTGCTACAAAATTAAAAAAGGTTCTTATATTATGTAAAATTTTGAAAAGGTATTTATATGTTATAATTAAGTCTTAACATATTCTATATATGGTAAAATTTCCTATAAAACCAAAAGTATCGTGACATATCTAAACGTATGCGTTGAGTCCAAAAGAAGACTGCATGAAGGGATTTTTAATTAAAAATAAATATATTTTCAATGCTATAATATTCAATGTGATTCAGTTAATAAAAGCTAATTTTCTCGTTATCTCTTGGGTAATAAGAAATTCATTTGAACGAGCGAGTTCTACGAATTCCTTTCTCGTGTTTCCTTCTTCTTTCACCTACAATTATTCGGTCATCGAAATTGCGCTATACGTTCAAGAGCCAAATCTTTCAGCAAAATACACAGAGACAGAAGATTCATCAATTTTCAGAAAATGAAGTTTATGCCTTCGAAGTAAAATCTCAATCAACATCAATACGTGCTTATCATAGCTTGAACTAGAGGCGGACCCATGATTTAAAGGTAGCGGTTGCACTGTAACAGTAACTTAACAGTATTATAGTGATCTTTACTAGTAGTAGTTTAGGTGACAAAATGAAGAGATTTTTAGTAATCTTACGGTTACAAAAGCATGAGTTCGTCAACAAAACTAATCATAAATACAAATTGTCACTAAGCTTAACAAAAACAGAAACACACATTGTCACTAGAGCAAATAGAAAAAATTAGAGTTGATAAATTTACATGCCGGTATTGGTATGGATTGGCCAAGCAGTATCATCATAACCTTGTAAGAGACTTTCTGTAGTTTAATCTAATACACTAAGTAAAAGAAAAAAGGAATGGGGTAATAGCTAATTGAACTCAGGTATTTGGCATGAAAGCAGCAGCACCTACTAGTGCACCCAAAGTGCTTTTGAGTTTGAGTGGTCGCAGAGAGATATATATCATAATTTGAAAGTATATACACACATATATCGATATTTTCTTCCGAAGTTACCGGTGCCCGTGACCCTCTCCTCTCCACGTGGGTCCGCCCCTGGCTTGAACATTGATTACATAGTTAATAGTTAAATTTATACGCAGTTTAAAGAATACGCGATTTAATTTAACACAAAAAATCAACTAGCAGTAAATAAATAAATTGAAATGAGATAAAACGATCAAACCAATGTGGAGAAATCATTAAGAAGAAACTACACAAAATACCTACGTCGGCCATTTATATTACCCGTTTCTACCCATTATTAGAATAATTAAGTAAACTACCTAAACGATCAAAACAAATTACCCGCCTACTCATAACCCATCCCCTAAGCCACGAGACCCATTTACAGCTATTTAATTCTCTTATGCGCTTGCTTGTTATTAAATTCCAATGATCTATAGTTAAATCTTTATATAGCCACCAACTACCACGTAACTTTTCTTGACCCCTATCCCTTTGCATTTGCTACCTTCACTCATCAACTTGTAACTTAATATATCCCATGGTTGTTTAATTTGTTACACTCATTTAATGTCATATATTATATACAATATGTTGTAGGAGTATATAGGTATATTGCAACAATATACTATTATAATTTACAATATACTGCAATGGTATATTGTAATAATCAAAGAAGAACACAGTTACCTTACAGTATACCGCTACAATATACAATATACTATATGAGTATATAGCTATACTGCAACAATATACTATTATAGTATATAATATATTATTATAGTATACTGTAATAATATGCATTATACTGTAACAATATATTGTAATAATATACAATATATTATAGTAGTATACTTATTACCTATAAATTTACTTGCCTTTTCCCTTTTAATTTGCTTTAAGCTTTTACCCAGCATGGGGCAAATTGAAAATGCAAAAGAATACAATATTATAGTATTCTATATAATGTACTTTTACAATTAGATCCTGTTAGATTTTTTTGAAATTTTTATTGACATCTGATATTATTTCAGTTTAATAATTGAATTAAATATTTAACTCTTTGTGTACAATTGTATACCCTATTGGTATAGATATATATTATGCCGGTATCATATGTTAGTTAATATTTCTTGGGTGTATTAGCTACAATTAATTGGTACACAATTTGATTTTTTTAGTAATAATATTAAAAAAGAATAATAAAAATAGTAAAAACAGTAAATAAAATTAGAAAAGGAAAAAAAATAAGAAGAAAACGAGAAAAAAGAAAAGGAGAAAATAAAATAAAAAAGAAAAAAGAAAAGAAAAGAAGCATAGAAATAAAAAAGAATTGGAGAATAAGGAAAAAATTCCCCCCAAAAACTACTATGGGTAGGAAATATAATTAGTATATGGGTAGAAAAATAAATGGGTAGACAAGGGTAAATAGTTTTATTTTTGTGGGTAACTGTGTCAAACCCCCAATCATTAAACCTTGCGTATGTTTAAACGTAAACGGCCAGTTTTAATCGAGCCTTCGAGATGGAGTTGGATCTAGCTAAATGGGTGAACAATTGAAGATCACTTAGAACAATTACCGAGAACCAAAATGGATTCTATTGCTTTGATATGCTTGCAAAAAATAGTGTCAAAAAATAAAGGGGTCCTCCTCTTTATATACTAGAGGAGTTTTAACTCTAATACAAGTCTAAATAAGGTAAAAATCTTTCCCTTTCTTTTCTCCCACGAAATTATGATCCGCAGTCAGTACCGGGCATGATCCTCGCCGTATTATCCCACTGATGGCAGATATTTCGGCTCCCCGTTTATCTTTTTAAACCTCCTTTCTATCATCCTCGATTCTCCATCTCACTCGAGCTTGAATCTCTCCAGGTTTGGACGTGTTCGAGACCCGATTTATCATTCCTCGTCCGCTCCTTGTTCCGATATTCGGTAGGTCTCACTCGAGAATATAACAAGTAACATCATTTCTCTCCTCACAACGGAAAATCGGGAGTAATTCTATCGTCGATTTTATCCTTATTTCTAAGAGAGTAGATTATAGGAGCGATGAGAAGTGACTAATTGACCCCAGTTCCTTCTCTCGTAAGTCATACTCAAGTTGACGAACCGAAACGTCCCATCAGTCACGTCGCTCTAACTTTGGACATGCGTCGGTCGTTGTTGAATATCCCTGGTAGTTACCGAATTCAAAACATCTCGCAATCATTACTCTTTAGCTATACAAGTTCCGATTTCCCACTTTTACTTTTTTATTTTCTAACTTAAAATTTTCTTAAGTTACCCTCGAGTATTTTATATCGTCATCCGTTCAACAATACTTCAAATCTTCATAACATGTTCTTCACATCTTAATATCTTCATAGATCATCTTCAAACCTTCATACCTTACCTTCAAATCATCATAAAAATTTTCAAACCTTCATACCAAACCTTCAAATCTTCATATTCTTAGATAGAAATGGTGAATACTGCAATGTTGGTACCCCAAAACACCGCAACGATGACATCTTTCTCAACCATCGTCCCCGAGGCAGTGCCTTCAGTAGTAGCCCTGTGACCTCCTCTTACATATTTTATACTCGATGGCTGGCTCCATAGATATCGACTTTAAAGTCGAGAAAGCCTCCACACAAGGGGATCGGGGTGAGGTGGCGTGGAGGTATATTTGCTCCATTATGGAGGAGATGCTTGAGGCTGTCTGAGAGGAACGTAAATAGGAAGGCAAGCACGTAGTTGTTCCTAGTTCTGATGAGGACATCACGAGATACGTGGAAGTATACTTAAGTGTTTACACATATATTTTCATGTTTAGTCCGGTTAACATGGTGATCCACGAATTCTACAAGAGGTATGAAATTTGCCTCGGGCAAGTTCAACATCCTTTTGGAGGGTCGTGACTCTTCTATGCCATTTTCTGAACAATATGGAGGATCCTCGGTTCAAGGTCGATCACTTGCTTTGAGTTTGCAGCCCCCGAATTTTTCGGGGGTGGGGGGGGTGCTTAATCAAACTTGCCCATCGGCCAAAGAAGTCTCTCTTATCTTGTATTGATGAAGACAAGGATTGAGATTGGCTGGGTATGTTCATTCTGATAAAGATCAAGGACTTCATTCCTCCCAAATTCATGTTGTTCCCTAAGAAGTGGAACCCAAATTCTAAATTAACCTCCTTTTAAGTTGTCAAAGTCCTCTCTTTTACCTACTTTTCATTATCATGATATGTTTTATTTGGTATGCAGTCGTCACTCGTGTCCCTAACATGGTCCCGTATATTAGGGAGTTGCTCGAGGTATATGAAATCAACTCACCTATTTTGAGCGTAAGTGGCGTATGCTCTCCAAATGCAAGTGGGAGACTCGTTCTCATGGTGAGTGCCTTTTCCTAGTTGAATTTATTCCTAGTCATTTTTATTCTACTAGTTTCATGGCTAAGTCCTTATTTCACAAGCTTAACCAATACCACCAAGCTTCAGGAAACCATCGATGCCATGATCTCGACCTCGTCCACAAAACCCTCCGCTTCTCTACAGCCCATTGTCAAAGTTGTTGCAAAGAAAAAGAGAAGACAAAGAAGAATAAAATATCCCCTGACTCCTTAGACACTCTTGTCGAGGTTAAGAAGAGAAAAATGACTGTGCTTAAGGTCAGAAAGAGCACCGAAAAGAGTTCGGGTGCCCAGGTCCCGAATTCCGACTATTCATAGACTCAAATATTTTTTTGAGGATGACAACGACATAGTCTTTATCACCCATGAGCCCGATCGGTGCCGACCAAGAGTCAGTAGCCTCGGAGAAGGATGCTCGTAAGGCTGAATCATCATTAGGTCGGGGGCCCAAAGAAGATCATATGTCTGTTGCTTCGCAAGAAGCCCTTTCGGTGCCGAGAAGGGCCATTTCTGAAGGTGACACTATTATCCACATTCTAGAGTCACCACCTCATATAGAGGCCATTTTAAAGCTCGAGCCACTCAAAGGAGGATGGCTGAGATGTTTTGGCCTGTGGACGATGCCACCAACTCATTTTTTAGGGCATGGATGTCGGTATGTTGGAAGACTATTCTGGCTTTGGCTACTTGAAGATCCCGAAAACTGTCGTGCAACAAAAATTGGGTGGGCCGAATTCGAGCATCAAGCTTGAGAAGCAGTTTCTCGCCCAGAATGTAGATTCTAAATGAAAGAAGACGGGTATATTGGGCCAACAGATGCCATCATGTTGTCCAGGCCAATCGAAGTTGCCATCTATCTCTGTTTCTTGGTAATTGAAGAAGACCAAGTGAAGATGAATGAGGTATATTGGCCAAGCATTTTCAATGAGGCCTAGCAGGCACTGAATCGTGTATACCTTCTTCCTTTTTTATTTGAATGAGTTCTCGTTGTCTTCACTATTTTTAAATGATTTGTTTTCTCTATATCTAATGTCTCGCTGCTTCATCATGAAAGCTTCTACCGATCCAAGATGGAGGTGATTCACCTCGAATTCGTGCTAAAGGAGAAGATTTGGTAAACAAAGATGTATAAAGCTCTATGTGAGAAGAAATATGATATTCTTAGGGACATGGCCGACCTCCCCACCCTTCAGGACGAACAGAAGAAGGTCCAAAAGGAGGCCTCAAAAGAAAAATAGGACCATGCTATTCTATTCGAGACAGTAAATGTACTCGAGAATGATAATGATAGGCTAAATGTCGATGCTAACACTGCAACCTCACAGGTCTAGGAGAAGATAACTTTGATCAACCAGCTCAGGTGGATGGACACGATCAAGGCTTCAGCCGATATGGTGAGGGGAAAAATAGACCGCATATGATTTGAGTGGGATGTCACCAAAAAGGACTTGGAATCGACCAAAGTGCAACTCCGAGTTACGAAAGAAAATGCTGACAAATAGGCTGGAGTAAATGAGGAATTTCGGGTACAACTCACCTCGGCAGTTGCAAAGCTTGACATTCTTGGCTGTGAGTATATTGTGTGAAGTACAAATTGGATGGCTATGAATGAGGCCTCAAAAGCCCAAGATATGTTAGCCCAATATAAGGCTGATGTCAAGATAGTCGAAGCCTGAATCATAAGGAAGGCTGAATATGTGAAAAGTCTATCCCAGAGGGAGGCTTTCGAGAAGATCTGAGCCGAGGGGTCGATGTAGTTGCCAAGATTGTAGAGGACGAGGCCAAAGCAAAGTATCAGCCCGGAGGGTCAGATATTGAGATGGGCTCCGATGAAGATTAGGCGGGGAATGACTTAGTTTTGTATTATTTTTTATTTTTCTATACTCATATACTTTATACTCTCAGGCCGTTCTTCTGGGCCTATGTAAATATGTTTTGGTGAACATATGAAATTGCTCTTCAGCTATTTATTGTGTTTTTTAACTTTTTTGCATTTGCTTTTTCCTAGGACTAAGAATATATAACTTGTTTCTAGGATTAAATATTACTAATATATCATCGATGCCTTGACAAAAAATTTGTGATTGCTTGAATTTTTTGACTTCCAAAGCCCGAATAATGTACGATTTAAATAAATGATCTGAGTTTCTTTAACTTCGGAGGGTCTAACAAAAATGAAATGAAGTATTAATTAAAATATTCATATGATCTATACAGACATAGTTAATCTTTGCAGAAGGTGGCCCTTTCTTTGGCAGTAATTCAAAATTGATTGATTTGATCAGATCAGACATAATCTTTATACACTTAAAATCTGCAAGGACCTTACTTTTATTGAACTCAGACATATCCAAGTCATTCATACATCGGGGTCAAAGCTCCAATGGTTTCGTATCTTAAGTTGGTCACAACTTTTTGTATTTAGGCCCTACTCTGTAGGCTAATTGCCCTCGGGATTTAGTAGCTTGATTTGCTGGATCTTACTATTAGACAACAATCCTCGGTTCGGGGTGACCCTGTAGTCTTATGGATCTTTAAATGATTAGGCACGATCTGGTGAACACTTACTACCTTTGGGATTTCATGCCATTGATTAATGATGACCCAAGGGCTTAGAAGGTCTTGATACCCAATTTTTTCCTATATATTTTTCATATGCAAAATACCTTTAAAAAATAGCATATATATATGTGTGTGTGTGTGTGTGTGTGTGTGTGTGTGTGTGTGTGTGTGTAAGTATACCCCAAGATCCTAGAATTTTTTCTTAATTTTTAAGATTTAAAATCAATTTTATTGCCCTATTTTATCAAGAAAAATCCAATAAATATTTCAAAAATTATCACTTTGGTAATTCACTTGTTCAGTTCTCATATTTATGCTAAACTATAGCTCAGATACTTTTTGCATATTTTTACTATTTTGTTTAATATTTTTAAAAGCTAAATTGCATAATTACAATAATAGCCTCCTTTACGATATTGTATTTTTAATTTTAAAAATTAAGAAAAATATTTTTAAATTGATAATTTTATGTTTTAAATCATTTTAGTACTTTCAATTTATTTCCAGAATTTCATTTGATTTGATAAAATAAATGGGAAAATGTCTACCTAAAATATAGCTAGATTTCACTTCAATTGTAGCCTAATTTGAACTCCAATTAAACCCAATTGAGCCCCAGCCCAATTTCTAAAATTACCGACCCATAGCCTGTTTAAATGACCCGTCCGACTCCCTGTTTAATCCAGGTCGTTGATCAAAATGATCAGCGACCACGTTTCGTCCTTTCCTTTTTTAATTTACCAACACCCACCAACCGTAAATCACTTTCACCTACCAACTGCCTCTAAACGCTCCAGTCTCTCAAACTTTCTCGAAGGTTCTCAAACCCTAGCCACCACTTCCATCCTAAAAGCCACCGAAATCCATGGCTTCCAAGTCTGTGGAGGCCCTATACTCACCTCCTATTGCTCCTACATGCTTGGTCCTTGAAGATTCAAGGCCTTCCCACGATGAAGTTTGGTCCAACCTTCATTCGATTTGAGTTCCACGGTCATCTCCTGCCTTGCTCCAGCGTACCATGGTTGCTCGAGCCTGATTTTAATTTCTGCGACTTAGATCAGTGACCTTTCAAAGTCTTTCTCACTAATAGGTTCTTCTGAAGCCCTAACCCTTCGAGGTTTTCTCCGATTCTTTTATATCCATTGTGTATCTATGCTTTCCCTCAGTTTTCAAATGATTTCTCTGGCTTTCCTTGCAAAAAATTGCTTTAAAAAAAAATTCTTTTTTATCTAGGATTTTCTGAAAAGTTTTAAATGTTTCTTTTTTCTTTTGTGTGTATTTGCCTCTACTATGTTCTTATATTTCTTCTACCATTTTCTTGTACATTTCTTCTACTATTTTTTCCTATATTGTGTTCTAATATGTTTCTCCTAATATATTTTCTATACTATGTTCTTAAGTTTCCTTATTAAACCTCTCAGCATGTTTATGCTGCTGATTTTATCATTTTCTCCATTTTTATGTTTTAAGTTAGTTTCTTCTACTCTATTTTTCTTTGAGATCTTCTACTGTGCTCTGCATGTTGCCTTTCTTTCATGTTTCTCACGAGTTTCAATTGCTGAAAGGAACATGGTAGAGGTTTCAGTTCTTTCTGAGACCTCTAAACCTACTTCGAGTCTCTAAAATGAGTTTCAAAACACTTGTTTTTCACATGATTCTGACTTTTTCTAAACTCTTCTAAGAACTATACATCGGATCCTTTGTATGCTGCTAAACGATACTTCTTATCTACTTTGCTGACCTATGAGACAACTATGATTCTGTGGTCTATTTTCTACCGATTTTTACAATAACATAACATCTTTTGTTTTCATGCTTGGCATGTCTATATGTTCTTTATATGCAACTAATTTCCCTCTAAAATGGTTTGCAAATCTGCATTTAGTTCAGACTTCCTTTTGAGTATGTCTGATTGATTTTCTTTCCTTGTTTACTGATTCTCTCTGTGGCTCGACCTAAGTTAAATCCCTTCACAACTTTTGCGACTTAGTTCATTCATGGGGCAGTAGTTACAAGATCCCTGGCCTTTGATTTACTAGCTGTTAATTGATTTTCTTACCTTATTTATACAATCGTGTACTTCAAAACCCCGTCCTTAACTAACCTTTTATGTATTTGCCCTTAATAACATGGTTTGAACAAAGTGATTCTTCAACTTCTTTCCTTAAGTTGTTTTTACCCTTTTGAATCTGAATCCCTTAGTTAAGGGAAGTCTTGTGTAATTGATGTTTAATTGGTCTTAACTATTTTTTTACCTTATTTCTGCCTGGTTATTCATACTATAAAAAGGCACGGTCCTTTTCACAAACTGAAGATAATTTAGAAATCTTCTGAATTCATATTGTCACAATAATATTCTCTTCTTGTATGCATTGTGGCATGTTTACAAGACCTATTATTTTTCTCTACTTGTTTCTTTAAAATCGGTATGTCCTAATTTAAACTTCATCATCAAAACAAGGTGTTCCGTTACAACTTGTATATCCATGTCTACTTACTGTTCATGCAAAGTTCAATATTTAAATTAGCCTATTGATTTCTTTTTTCATGTTTCTACTATGAATCTCTATTCCCTATCCCCCTTATGTTTGAGTTTGGTTTAAGACAGGGCAATATGTAAGTTGTTGCCCATGAATTAAACTTGATTCTTCAAGAACCCAGCCTCTCAACAGTGTGTGCTAACATGACTAAGGGTGTGCCAACATCTCCTATTGCTTGGTATGCCCACCAGCCTACTTTTTGCCTCATGCAACTTCCCATTCCCCTATACCCTTATGTGTACTGATTTAAGTTGCTTTCCTTTTCCTCTTTACCCTTTCAGAATTCTACTTCTGCACTTGCACTCTCTCTTAGTCCCTAAGTTCTTCCCCCCCTCTCGTGAGCCTTGCCTTGGGACCTTGAGTTCCCTCTGAACTTTGACACCTGAGGGTTGGGCCTTCCACACTACACTATGTCTTAATCTGGTGATCCATTCCGGTATAAATACTGCCCGGAGTTCATATGAGACTCTTAGGGAACTTTGAAACACCCCAAATGGTAGAAAGGCTTTGAAATATGATCTCTTAGAATTGGTTCACTTCATACTTCATACCGGTGGTCTGAATCTTGGTTGTACTTTTAATTTCTGATGTATTTTCTTTACTTTACTTCCTTTTCTTCTAAACTGTAATAACTTTGTAATAGAACTCTCAGGGATGGCTAGTGAAAAGGAAGGGGGAACCATGTATGCAAAGGTGATAGATAACCTACCTATATGAGTTTTCTGAATTTCTGCACTCTCATATAAAGATACCATGTCTATAGGAATTCTGCACTGTCATATATAGATACCATGTCTATAAGAATCCTGCATACTCTCATATATAGATTACACGTCTATAGCGATCATGTATTCTCATATATAGATACCATGTCTATAGGGATCCTGCATTCTCATATATAGATACCATGTCTGTAGGAATCCTGCATTCTCTTATATAGATACCATGTCTACAATTATTCGAAATCTGAATTCTACATATGCATATAGAGAATATGCCTATAGGTATTTCTGAATCTTGCATATGCACTTTTATTAGGAAAATATGTTTATAGGTCTTAAATAACCAACTGCAATTACATATCATGTTCACATAAAAATACAACACCTAGATATCATGTTTGTAGGATTTTTACGTTTCTGTATGTGTATAAATGTGTTCTAAAGTCGACAATCGCATAGAAAGCATGCCTATAGGAGCTTTAACCAAACCCGAATGGCCTTACTCGATTATAAGTCTAAAACCACCAATAATAATGCATTACCAGTTGCAGAACTTATGATATTCTGCTAAAACTCGCCTTTCTTTAATAACTCACAACTTTTTCTTAAATTAGTATGTATTTAGTTTAATTCATTATTTATGAAACAAATAGATATCATACCTATAGGACCCTCTTCCAACACTTAGGCCAACCGCATGATTAATTTTATAAATTAAATCATATTTTATTAGCTACAACCAGTAGGCAGGCCTGAGTCGAGCTTCCTATCTGAACTATGTAATAAATCAGTCTGCCTCAACCTTTTAAGTTTAATCAGACCTTAAATAGTACGTGCAAGACATGCTAAATTATGTGCTTCTCTGTTTAAAGGAGGTGTATTTGAGCCTTTTATTTGTTTATGTGCTTTTCCCAAACTTGTTATATGTGTTTTTTTCCCCTGTCGCCTTAGTATTATACCTTTTGAAACCACAAATAATCCTAACATCTTCTCCCTTTAGGATTAGTAGTACCAAGTACCTCCAGGACTGATAGGACTGGGGAGGGTAATAGCATGCAATAAGTAAACGAGACCATTCCGTACTTTAATACCTTAATGCGGTGGAAAATGGTAGATATGGATATGATGACCACAAAATAACATCACGTGTAGCCCCTCACTGAGGAATGATTACCGGACGTTGTGTGGGGTGATCCATAAACCTAGGATTCCCCTCCTCTTTGTTCTTTGTTTATTTTAAATATTTCAAAACCATTTCTTCTAAGAAAATCAACTCTCTTTAGTTCTTTCCGACTTTGTTTATTTGTGAACATTACATGAAAATCCCCTTTTATTTGAAACTCTTACTTGCATATGTGTTATTTAAGTGACAACAATAGTTTGGCGGGGAACCACCCTAGTGGATCCTGGGGGTGCCTAACACCTTTCCCTTGGGATAATTTCAAGCTCTTACCCAATCTCTAGTTATTCAAATTAAACCCCTCTTAGTGTACTAATGCACTTAAATTATTAGGCGGTGACTCTTCAATTCCAAAACCCAATTCACAAAAGGGAACGAATTGTCTTCCCAAATATCATAGACCCGATTTTGCGAAAAAACGCGATATCATGGCGACTCTGCTGGGGAATTTCTTTTAGGCTTTTATCTTTTCAAGCTATTACTGCTGGTGAATGCTGACTCTGGTTTCTTTTACATCTTCGTCGCTTCCAAGATTGACCATTTTTATTCTTTTACACGTAAATGTACTCTCATAGGAGCTCAACCTTTTTGTTTCATTGCGCTCAGCTATTTTGTTACATATCATAATCGCGGAATATGGTTTTTTTTATTAGTTTGATTACTGAAAAGAAAAAACTAAGTAAAAATAAAACGGTAAAACAATATTGTGATATTTAGAAAAATAATTCTTTTATTTCATTAAAAGGGGAATGTCTTAAGCATTCACAAGTGGCAAATGACAAAAAGGTACAAACACGGTACATGCCTCTATTGACCATACTCTTTTCAAAAGAAAAATTTTATTGTTCCATACTACCAAGACTCTCAGCGAACCAATGATGGACAAGTGTCTAATTCTATAGCTTTTCCCCTGGTTCATTGTCTCTGATACTCACAGTCTTGATGTCAGTTCCTTCACAACATTCTTCAATCATATTCACGAACATCTTTCCCATCGTTGTCAATGATATCATCTTCTGGTACTAAACTCTATCCCAGACTCACAACATGCTCTGGCATAAAAAACTTTTCTCGGAGCTAACAGTGCGAGCTTTCTTTCCGGAGGCTGATATCATATGCAAACCCTTCCTTTCTTCCCATTATGTTCAATTGGCTCTGTGATTCCATCTGACTTGGGTCCCAACCCTTTTCCTGGATTGTATCCATATTTCATCATCTCACTCAGAGACATCTTTGATCTATATGGTGACTGCATTCCCAAATTTTGTTCATTCTTCTCTATCTCATTAGTTTGCATGATTTTCACGGTGTGGAAGGCGACTCCGTCCAGCTCTTCAATGAATGGAAAACATACTCAAAATATGAGGAGTGGGCCACTCTCCATGAACCACGATCTCTTGGCATCCCCACTTGAATTTTATGCATTGGTGAAAAGTAGACGGCACAACCCCTAGCATATATATTCAGGGCCTACCCAACAATCAAAACTAGGAAGATGAGATGTGCATCAGGTTGAACAATACTGGAAAATCGACCGGCTCTATTTGCAAAGCTAGATAAATTTCTCTAATAATATCCTTTTGTGAACCATCAAAGGCTCTAACCCTTGTGTGTCTTTCCTTGACTTCTCTCAAATGAATTCCCAACTCCCGCATGGTAGAGAGCAAAAAAATGTTGACTCTTGGCCTTCCATTGACCAGCACACCACTTTGTCCTGCATTTGACAGTGATGTGAAGAGCCTTGTTGTGACTTGCGCCTTCGTTAGGAAGCTCGTCTTTTCTAAAAATGATCATGTTTGCTTCAAACATTTTCCCAATTGTGGCGGCCAACACCTCGCTAATGTATTACTTGGTACATTTACCTGACTTAGTACTTTTAACTAAGTGTCCTTATAACTGTTAGAGCTTATTAATAGATCCATCATAGATATCTGTGTTGGAGTTTTCTTCAACTTCTCTTCCACAGAATACTATTTGTTTGACATTATTCTCCAACAGTCAGTGGCTTCTGGATATGTTATGTTCCTCCTTTGAATTTTTTCTCTCCCAGGGTTTCCTCGATTGACATTCTCAGGGGTGTATCATCCTCCAGACCTATTCATATTATGGGCTATAGCAGAATCTATTCTTTTGGCTTTCCCCTTTATTGGTATGTCCATGGGAGGATTTTGTACTCCTGATCCTCGTCTTGAGTAGCATCGGCAGGTTGTTGTGGATAAGTCTAACCGTCACTATAGGCGTTAACTGTACTGTAATGATCGAAGACTTTTGAGGGGAAATCCTAGCAACTTCTACATTTCTAATAGTGACAATTATTCCCTTAAAGGTCATATTCTTCGTTTAATGTGATCATGTTAGCTCCTTGGTTTTGATGAATTGGTAGTGGGTTGCAATTCACACTGGGTGGTGCCTGAGTGCTCTGAATGGCTCTGCTCTTGATAAGGGTTTTAATTTCATTTTTCAACTTAAAAAAATGGTGCTTGCATTGCAGGAGATGCCCGCCCCTAGGGCATGACCTACTTCCTACCCAAAAGAACCACTTATTAGGTAGCCGGACTATTGGGGGCCTATCTGGAGACATACTTAAAACCATGCCTATCGAACCGAATGCAATGCCCATCTTCTAAAATAATAAAAAGGGGCTCGTTGGGAATTAATCTTCAGTATCGTGCCCAGGTACAGGTACAGTGGAATGGTATATGTATCTCTTAATGGCATCAAAATATTTTGAGGGATGATTAGGAACCTTTCCCTCAATTGAGTGTATCGATCCTGCTCCTCTCAACCTTTAAAATAATTAGGCCAGTTCTCAGCAATTGGGGTATAATTTCTAAAACTCCTCTCTTCAATGTTGGGACGAGGACGTGGTACATAGGTAGGTCGGTTATGATGATTAGTAGTTGGGACAAGAGCATATGGTCGTTATAGGTTTTGGTTGTTTTTGGCTCGGAGAGTGTTATATTTTAGTTGAGGATTGTAATATGGATGGGTATTATAGACTTGAGTGTAAGCAGGTAGTGGTGAGTGGTTGTTTGGTTAATAAAAGATGCTTATGTGAGGTTGTTTGTTCGGTAGTAAGGGACGATTGCTGAGAACTCCTATTTATTCTTCTTTCCGCTATCGATTGACCCTGAGTGGTGGCCTTGCTTGCCGCTTGCAGTGCTATCATGGATTGTAATTCACCAAATTTTATGCCTTTTTCTAAGAAATCTCCCATCTTGACCAACTCAAGAAACTTTTGACCCATCATTCCTATCATTTTTTCAAAGTATATTCCCTTATGGGATTTGAGGAAATACTTGGTTAGTTCACCGTCATCCAGCAAAGGTTGCGCTCTAGCAGCCTTGGACCTTCACCGTCATGCATATTCTTGGAGTGACTCAGATGCGTTTTGCTACAGTTTTACCAATGTGAACCGATCAGAAGTGATCTATTTATTGAATCGAAAATAATTCATGAAGTCCTCTGGCATATCTTGCCAGTTTCACCAATTTCGTGGATCCTGTCGGGTATACCAGGTGAGTGCTTCTCTCATCAAACTTCGTATGAATAATTTCATGCTTAGTTTCCCGTTCTTTCGCACTCTGACTAATTTTTCCAGCATCACTTTCTCCACCATCACCCTCGTCGTCAGGATACTCCTCTTCATACCAAGGGTCAGATGCAAGCCTGTCCTATTCATTTCCATCCTCATTGGCCCCTGTAGTAGCTGGGTCATAGCCGTAATCAAGCCTATCTTTGCACGCCTTGACACGAGCCTCTTTGAAATCAACCTCAGAAACCTTCCCTATCATTATCAAATTCTTGTAAACATCCAGCTGAGCCTCGGCTTGAATCTACATCTCGTACAGATGTCGTGGAACATCACGGAAACCAGAAGCACGTCAGGAAGAAGGTTAGGCCAATAGTTTCGCGTTCAAGACCTCAAGAGTGGTGACCTATTCCTTCAAGGCACAAACTTTTCTCTCAAGATCGTCGATCTATTCAGTAGGCCTCACCTTCTTAAGCATGACTGCTTCAGCATCACTAGCTCATTCAGGTTGAAGGACATGAATAGTGTTCTCCAACTCAACCACTTACGGCAACATCGTCGCTCTAGCTCCTTCGACTCTCTCCATCTCTACAGCCTTTCCAACTAACTTGTCACGCAAACCATCGGCCCTAGCCATGTCCCGATTGTGCTCGGCCCGCAAGGATGCCACCTAAGCTTGGAGGTCAGCGCACTCAACTACGAACCCCGTGTTCACTTCAATACCATCCTCCTTAGTCTTGAGCGCTCCCTCGAGCTTGCTGTATCGGCCAATGGTTTGTACAAGCTTGTCATCTTTCTATTTTAACTCCTTCCCGAGAGATTGAAGATCCTCCCCCCCACTAGGAGCCGAGTACTCATCACATGTACTGTCATGGATTCGGCTGTACTTCGTAACCATCTTCATGAAGATCATCTTCTTCTTATCTGCTCGGCGGGCACTCTCAATCTCTAAGATGAGTGTCTAAAAAGAAAGATAGCAAGCAAGAAAAGAATAAGAGTGTGAGTAGGAGCGTAATATATATATATATATATATATATATATATATATATATATATATATATATATATATATATATATATATATATACGAAGTACAAAAAAAAAGAAGATAAAACAAAAGAAGTAACTCACGCATAAAGCCAACCCAAATATACTCAGTGGTAGGTCGGCATCCTTGAACGACTAAAGAGTCCTATGCTCGACACTAGAAAAAGAGGCACCAGACCAGGGACTACGCTTTCCGTATTGGTTATCAAGTTGCATTTCACAGGAATAACTATCGAATGAGAAGTCCCATCGGTCCTCACCTCGACCCGAGTAAGCCTCTCATCGAATATCCTCTTTTCCTCAAGATCAACGTTGGAATCAGACTCAAAATTGTTAACAGCCATATCATTCTCCGCCTTTTCAGTAGAAGAAGCAATATCGACTGGCGCAAAGCATGATGGGTCACTCCCCAGCACGACTGCGGCAGCCACTAACGAGGAAAGAATCTTAGCGCTAGGAGCGGGGATCCCGCAATTTATTCCAATGTTATGTACAAACATAGCGAGTTCGGGCTCACCACTAATCGAGCTTCGCCCATCTCCACACCACCTCCGGTCTAATTCGTCACTTCTTTAAAGGATCATTTTCTTCTTCGTGTGTTGATGGCTCATCTACTAAATGGAACAAGGATGGGTTCGCAACCCTCGCCAACAGAGTAGTCGCCCTACGGACATATCTATGCGGAGTTGGAATCTTGGATGAGGTGGCAGGCCGTGTAGACTTGTTCCTTGTCATAGTAGTCGAAGGCTTGACCAAAGCACCCGATTGGCGAATGTAGGGGTGGGAGCCTTCATTTTCTTTAGGGCTTTCTGACATGACAGTACGGGAAATGGCGGAAGCAATAAAAAAGGGTGGCACTAAGGCCTACGTAATGGAGAAATGGAATGACTTACCAGTTCAAGAAGGTGGGCGCAAAAATTTCTTGTTAAAGGATGACCATTCACGGGTTCCCACCATGTGGGGAAAAATTTTAGACACCCAGTCTCAGATGTCAGTGACCAACATAGGAGGATTCCTCTCGGCTGCACCATAAAAAGAAATTAGGTAATCCAAGAGAAAAAGCAAACGACCAATTAAACAGAATACTTACTGTCGGAGTTCCATGTTTTAGGAAACCTGGTAGGGTTCGCTACCACGTTCTTGATGTTCATATAGAAATAATCGACCCAAAACTTGTGATTAGCCTTATTGTACATCTTTACCATCAACCATTTGGTTCCCAGGTGGCAGAGATGTATCATCGTGCCCCGGTGAAAGCTTGGAGCAAATAGATACAGTGGAGAGTTCACAGTCGACCAGCTTGGCGTACTTTATAAGCATGAAAAAGGGCTTGTAGATGTAAGGAGAGAGTTGGGATGGGCATATATTGTAGTAATGACAAAATTCCTCCACTAGCAGGGGAAAAGCAAGAGAGTAACACACCTGAAACCGGTACGCATAGAATGTGCAATATTCGGGGTGGTGAATGTGGACCACATCATTTCTGGCGGGAACTAAATCGACATGAGTAGGGATGGCCATACTTGATCCTGAGCTCGAAAAGGCACGACTCTCCCATTACGGATTTAGCTAGCTCAGTCTTGTCAATAGGACACTTCAAAAAATCAAGTCTAGACTTACCATTATGAGGAACGATCTCCTTCACTATAGAAAAACTGTCATCTTCAATGAGTTGGGCCTCCTCCTCAACACGAGCTAGCACGACCACTAATAAAGGGTTTGGGCTAAAAACTTCCTTTGAGTTAGGAGATGCACAAGACCTTTGTATATTTATGTGTGAACGAAAACCTTGAAACAAAAAAATAAGTGTCGATAGCGATGCAAGATGTTGCAGAAAGTAGAAAATGATGCAAGAGAAGGAGATATACCGTTTTTGAAAGTTCGAAAGAAAAAGGTTCTGAATAAGGAGGTCTCCCCCATTCTTGTGCAAAAGTAGTGAAAAGTAACCGCCAAATGAGCAAGAATATAAGTAACAAAGATACGAGAAACTAGGCAGCACCTTGGGAAAAATACTGAATCATGACTCATAAAAGGGTGACATCACTCCGACCCCTCATAATTGGGCACGATCTTCAAAGCGCCGCTCCGTGCACAACTAGGATAACCATTACTAGGCATCTGATTCGGATTTCACAAAGCTAAGGCTGGCACTTGTTCGCTTATCAAGGTTGACCTAAAGAATGACCTCGACAAGCAGATGGACTAACTGTATGGCCCAAAATTCAACCAGGAAAATCAGGACGAAGAGAAACTATAGTGGGGGGGGGGGGACCATAATTCGCCATGAGTGGTTCGGTTAAGTACGATTCGGGCAAACCTCCGAAGAGTACGTCCTGGACGAGGTCGAGGACAAATAGAATAGGCGATGCGCAAGAGTCAATTGGTCCGACGTCATATTCCTAAAGCAACGCTGACGAGCCGAGTACTCGAGGTCGGAGTCAAGCACTTAGAT
Source organism: Nicotiana noctiflora (assembly GCA_032618575.1). NCBI lineage: Eukaryota > Viridiplantae > Streptophyta > Magnoliopsida > Solanales > Solanaceae > Nicotiana > Nicotiana noctiflora. The sequence goes on from JASVEL010002973.1 coordinate 218,666, forward strand.
TGGCGAGAAACAGCTTGTTTTAGCAACAGAATATTCAATGGAAATATTCTATAGGATATTCTTTGCATCTTGTACTTTCAGTAGGTAAGAGATATATCCCATATAAATAGGAAGAGGGAGGGGTGAAAAGGGAGGCCAAGATTTCGTTTGATAAGTTCTATCTAGAGAAGTTGACTCCCGTGTAACTACTGACACTATCTATAAAGAATATTCAATTTATTGTGCTGGTCTGGGCTTTTCTACACTAGATCCGATGAAGTGTTTGATGTTTACACTTTTGGCCATTCTACATCATTGTCAAAAAGAGAATCATCCACCTTCTTGCACATTTGGATGAGTTATTCCTTTTATTTACACACATTGTCATTCATTTCATTTATTGCATGTCTTTATTTCTTCAATTCTTTATTAGAATATCATTAAACCACTCTTTGACTTTAAATAGCTTTAAATATAATTTTTGGGTGGTTATTTCCCACCAATCTTGGATCTAGAACATATTATATTTTACTCAAATTTAAGTATCATCATTTACTTAATTTTTTAATAAAAAGGTTCAAGACTTACAAAGTTTTTGAATAGGTTTATTTTCTTAGAGCGTCTTAAAATCTATTTGGGATTAAGGTATGATGCAAAGTTTACCCATACGGACCAAAAACATGCACGACACTGGTTGTAGAGTCAACATTGGGTCCACTGAAGATTCGATAGAAATTTTTACATTCCTATACCACATAGAAATTTTTTTATTCTACATGTTTAAAGTTTGAGTAAATTACATTTAGTATATCAAATTACCAATCATGTACCATACTTAATTAAGGGTCTAACTAATGAACTATTTTTACTCCTTAATTAAAGGTATCCATATCTAATTAATGTACAGTTTTTACTCCTTAATTAAAAGTATCCATATATCTCACGTTTCTCACTCCTAACCCCTCACCCCCACTCATATTTTTACCCATACCCCACATTCTTTTTATTATTTTTCCCTCTTCTGTAACCAAACAATATTCCACCAAAATGACCCCAAAATGAGCTAAACATTCCACTCCAAATTCTCTGGAAACTTTCCGTCAATCTCTACCTTCGTTGAATGGTTTCTTCCTTTTTTTTTTTCCTATCTTATTCTCTTACTATAATTCTTCTCCTCCGCCAATATTTTTTTTAACATAAATTTTAGTTTAATTGTGGTATAAATATATTTATTTTGTAGATACTCTTAAAAACAATACCGTCTTATACAATACATAAACTGATTTGTAGTTTTTTTTTTTTGAAGAAATTTTGTAGATGAAGAGAAAATTTTATAGTCAATATTTTTTCCAACATAGATTGTAGTTTGATTGTAGAATAGACGTAGTAACTTTGTAGATACCCTTAAAACAGAACAGCTTTATACAATACTAAATCTGATTTGTAGTTTTTTTTTTAGAAATTTTATAGATGAGGCCCATTTTTTAATGTACAATCAATTAATAGTAATTTTGTAGATACTCTTAAAAATAATATAGCTTTATATAATACTTAAACTGATTTGTAGTTTTTTTGAAGAAATTTTATAGATGAAGAGAAAATTTTGTAGTCAGCATTTTTGTTCAACATATATTGTAGTTTAATTGTAGTATAAATGTAGTAACTTTTTAGATACCCTTAAAAATAGTACAACTTTATACAATACTAAAACTGATTTGTATTTTTTTTTTTTGTAAAATTTTGTATAGGAGACCCATTTTTATAATCAGATTTTTCCCATTCGATTGTAGCATGATAGGGATTTTGCATTCTCATCTACCACAATGGCATTAACTTCAAAATCCCTAAATCTGCCATATTTATCCCAAATTCCATTAAAATTGTAGCATGATTGCAATTTGGACGTGATTTCTTGTTATTGTTGATGTTTTTTTGAATTTCTATATTGAGAGAAGAAAAGACGAAGAACAGATATGTATAAGCGACAACTTGAGAGAAGAAACGACGAACAGATGTTTTTAACTTTAAGTTGTTGAAACTCGAAAATTTTGAATTCTATAATTTGAATTCAAATCTTCGAAGTTGTTGGTAGTTGAATCTCTTCGTAGTTTTTGTAGCTGTTCGTTCTTTTTTTCTTTCAGAATTTGAATTGTAGTTCTGGAGAAAAAAATGCAGATGAGAAATCTCCTTTCCCTTTTTAAAAATTAAATTTAATGTAAAATCAATTAACACCAAGATTTTCTCCTTAATTTTAGCGCGTTTTTAGGGAATATTCTACCCTTTTAATGCCTAATAGTCGAATGGTACAAATTTTGTAAGTAAAACGTGGATTGGGCAGATAATATACAAAATATGCACCTTTTTAATAATAAACTTTCGTATATGGTATAGAAAGAAAAAAATCCCAATTCGATACATGAACTACTCCCATAGGAGTTGCCCAAATAAATTGTTTGGTTACCGAATTAGTATGAAATTGAGATTATATTTATTCGGTACTTAATTTTTTGGTATTAGTTGAAATATTATAAATTTTATATCAAAATTTTGATATTAGTTAAAATATTATAAATTTTATATAAAAAATTTGATATTAATTATGGGATCTTTACACAAATAGCTGGCCATATTCGTTGTTTACTTTTTCTAGCCATATACATAATTTATACTCGATTACACAATTATATAAAATGCAGAACTCAAAAACTTTAAATCCTGAGTCCACCTCTATTTTAAAGTACTTTCGGGTGGTTTGGTTGATTTTATTGAATGATTAACTCCAACATCATTTTTCTTATAAAACGATACAATGTTTTGTTAGCCGCATAAAAATAAAATAATCTCGGTATTATTAATAGTAAATTGTTTGATCGGCAGTATTAAATAATACCATATTAAGTTATGCAGTATTAATTTGTATGAGATAAATTGCGGATAAATCATTTAAAGACATAAAAAAAAAGACCCTTTTAAAGTAAACAATTCATGTATTACAATCTCTTAATTATGTCACATAACAATTCCTTCGTTATTAATCATAGTCACGATGTTATAATCTTCGCATGACAAATATGTGATCCAAACGACTCCTTAGTTAAGAAATGATTTTAAAAATGGTACTCCCTCCGGTTCAAAATAAGTGATTTTTTGAATGTTTTCACCCATATTAAGAAAATCACTTTTTAGCATTAATTAGCAATATAATTGACCATTTTAACTTTACTATCTCACATAAACACTCCAAACACATATTCCAACATTATTTACTCCAAAGACAATGTAGGAAAAATATCATTAAGTCATTCTTGAAATCCGAAAAAATCACTTATTTTGGATCACAAAAAAAGAGCAAAAAATCACTTATTTTGGACCGGAGGTAGTACGTTCGTAGGGGCTGGGGTGTTGTCCTCTTCTTGTGAGGGAGTTAAGTTTCCGTGCCTCAACAACACGAGCAATGAGTGAAGCCATGAGATAAAGAGAGACATACTGCGGTTTGGACGGTTGAGCTACGGACAAATGCAGGGTAAATCACGTGATTATAGGCTAGCCAGATGCCAGAAGCTCAGTTGAGCATCTCACAAACTCAAAGTTAAAAAGATAAAATAATGACTAAATCTTAGATCAATAAGAAATGATCGGATACAAATCAAGATTTGCCATATGTAAATAGATCTTAGTCATAAACAAAATTCACCAGTTAATTGGAAATATGCGCTTATTAGTCCTTAGAGAAAACACTTAGATTGGTTAGAAACTTTTACAATATATTTAATGGGCGTTTGGACATAAGAATTGTAAAATTCGGTACAAAAGTACAACAATAACATACCCAGTGTAGTTAACAAGTTTGGTCTGGAAAGAGTAGAGTATACGCAAATTTTATTCTTACCTTTAGTAAGACAGAAAGTTGTTTTTAGTAAATCATCGGCTCAAAACGGGGAGAGGGGAAGGGCGATAGCAAGCAAACTGATCTAACAACTGAAGCATAAATACAAAACTAGCAATAAACAACGCAATCAGGAAACCGAGACATAATTTCGTACAAAAGCTAAAAAAAAAAATTAACTTAAAGTGAATTTTAAAATTTTCATGGTCGAACACATATTCCGAAAAGTAAAAAATCCCAAAAATGAAGTGATATTTTTGTGGCGCCCTTAACTTTTCTCTTTTTTTTTTTTTTTTTTTGAATTTTATAAATTTCAAATATTAATATTGCATTGATGAGAACTTAAGTGTACTGACATTAGGACAGCTGCAACTTTGAAGTGAAGTAACAGAAAGCGCAGTAACGGTGGGGCAACAGTCCAAAATTATGCATGTCTCTAGCTCTTTGGAGCGTTTTATAATAATAACACTACTACCAAGTAATGATTTCAAAGAGCATATTTGTTTTTCTGCATAAACAAGTATTCTGCAAAATCTACTCTCCAAATATTCACTAATATATACTATTATATTTGAAAAGTTCTCAAATCTTCTACTAGTAGTTCGTATAAATCCTTCACTTGTTCCCAATAATACTAGCACTGATCTGTGAGACTCTGACTCTCTTAACTATTACCCTCTGATTAAAGATCCAAAGAGAAAAGATAGAATATGATATCTGAAGGAAATGCAGATACAAAATGGAGGTATTTTCTTTGATCTTACCAACACCTTCTTCTTTTATTGTGTTTGTCTAAATTCTCTTACTGTATCTGTTTTCTTGACACATTTTGTGACATGGGTGCTTTCCCTTTTTAGTAAGAAGAAAATGGAAAAAGAAGATGGTGTGAGGACAGTGGAATGTCTAAGAGGAAGATTACTTGCAGAGAGGGCTGCTTCAAGAAAAGCAAAAGAGGATGCTGGGCTTATTGGAAACAGGGTTTATTTTTCATTTCCATCTCTCTTTATTTTTGAATGAATATGCTACCAACAACTAACCTTTACTTTATCAAAATAATATGCTTGTTTGACCAAAACCTATTAAGCTTTTCGTTAAACTAATTAAAAAAAATGGAGGATAAATTCTAGCCGAGTAAAGCACATTGAATAAGAAAATACGTAGGATATAACCAAGCTCATAAACTTTTAAAGATTATAAAGAGTGTCAAACGTAAATGATAGGCTTACTTTCTTGGCGTACTATTCCATAATGTAAGAGTAGAGAAGAAAAAGAAGGAATGTCATTAACATCTACAGGGTCTATCTTTCTTGATTCAATAACGACAATTACAATGATTTATAGTCAAGATCTAAACCTTCTCTTGTTTTTCCTCAAAAGCCTCTCTGTTTCTTCTCTCTTTTTGATGAAGGGATACCATATATATATAGAAAGTATTCACTTTTATATGACGGTTCTTAGCTAGAGTACCCTAATCTGTTGATTGTACATTTGGTCGTCCCTTAAGTGTTACGACATATGCTTCGCCCTACAAGCTTTCTGATAGTTCGATTTCGGTAGCGACCGAGATACTCGTCGTTATGATGCCTTACGGATATGACCACGGCTTAGTCGGCCTCTTCCATTCCTTTTAACGCTGATCCATGAGTGGTCATAATTTGACCCATACAGTCAATCCCTCCGGCTATTGAGGTCGCTCGACGGGCAGACTTCGTCGATCAGAAATCTTATGAGAATCTGAGCGCCTTGGGTGATGGGTGAAAACCTCGTGGCGAGGTAGCGATATGACGTTTCGGGAGTTGTATCAAATCGTCACGTCAGTTCAAAATGTAAGAAAAGCTTATGATGCATCATCATGGCGCATATTTTCTATGTATGGCATCGTTTTACGTGCCCTTTCCATTTTCAAAATGACGACATTTGGCTTTTCCGTTCAGGCTATTTTACATCTCTATAAATATGAGAGGATCTTTCATTTGAATGCTACGCTTCTTAATTGCTCACGAGAGATTGTTGTAATTCTTTTTCTTCTTCGGTTTCTCATACTTCTGTCTGTTAGGATTTGTTGTGAACACTACCTTTTTCCCTCACCATTCTCGTTTCTTTCAACCAAAGAAAAGATGGATAGTGGAGATTCCAACTCTGATAGATCCATAGGTGCTTCTGGTGCCGGAAAATGTACCCCTAATCGAAGAGGGAGAGGGTGCGGTGGAAGACGAGAGTTTTCCGACGGTAGATGAGGTGGTTTCTAGTCCAGGAAAGGCAAGGATTGACTTCAATAGCCCTGCCAGAGACAAACCAGAACCCGTTTTTTCTACGATGGACATTGCGGGACTCATGGCGTTCAAAGACAAATGGGGGATTCCTGATAATATTGAACTGGTTCCGGCAGACCAGGACATCGTGCATATACACCGTGTAGCCTACTACACATTTTATGTGTATCCCTTTATCATCGGGTACATGCTTCCCCTTCCTTCCCTAGTGGTGGATTCTGCCGCATCTATGAGGTGTGTCTGGCCCATCTCTCTCCATATGCATACACGCTTTTCCTTATGCTCATCAAGTACATAGAGCTAGACGGCCGAGGAATTTCTCTACAATACTTGCTTCACCTCTTCGCCCCCATTTTCTTAGGGGTACGATGATTCACATGAGTCACCAAGGAGCCAAGAGTTTGGTGGTGAAGATGGATGACAAGGCAAATTGCCACTTTTGGGAGAGCTTCTTCTACGTCCGAATAGAGCACGTCGTGTCGACCCTTGCGGGGTTTCCAGAGACATGGAACATTGCCCGTAGGTCTTATTTTCTTTTTACTTCATGCATTTTTTCTTAACAGGGTTGTCGGTCATCTCCATTTAATGACCTCTTTGAGGGTTTGTTTTTGTTTCCGTAGGCGAGAGGGTGCCTCCTCCACAGGTTGCCGACATTCGCGAATGGGCGAGTGAAATTCTATCTCACGCGATGGGGATCCGCGAATGGGCACTTTTTCATGAGAGGTTTGACGCAAACTTTCCATTGATGATTCGGATTGTTTCAGCTTTATCTGCTTTATTCTTTTCTTCGTCCTCTTTCTTTATCTTATCTTTATTTGATCCAATTTCTTAGTGGCAGGTCGGAGAGGAGCGACAAGGACGAGGACTCATGTCCTTGCTTTCCATAAACCGGCTCCCTTCGTCCGGCCCTCACCAAGAGCAACAATGGATGAGGGTGCATAGAGTTTGGTTGCTCGGCGGATTGTATTTGCGATTAATACTGTTCGTTCGGAGGTTGCTCCCCGATTGGAGACTCGGATCTCTACAGTTCATTCAATGTGCGAACCTCCTCGTATCGGTGGCGGAGAGGCCCCGTTAAAGAGGCGAAGGATAGTATTTGAAGGGACTTCCTTAGCTGAAACGCCCTCGAGGGGCGACCTCATTTTCACAGCACCCGAAACTGGCGGTGGTGCTAGCCTAAGTGTGGAGGCGATGCTCGTTGCGGGCGTTCATAAGGCTACTGTGGCGGATAGATGGAGTTCTGAGGCTGCCACTACTGTTCCAAGCTAGCCATCGACGTCTCAGCCGAGCCGTACCCCGCATTCGGCTAGCGAGAGGTTGAAGAGCATAGTGGTTGACTATAAATACGATTCTGATATTGATCCTGAGGATATGAGGATGTTCGAGGAGAGGGTCGATGTAAGGGCGGATGGCCCTTCTCTCATACTCGAAATCCCATGGGATTTTAACCTATTGGAGGACACGGTGGATTTGGTGCCTCAGTTCGACCTTCTATGCTCCGCCACTGAAAGCAGATCTCTTCGGGAGATCAATTATTCTAGTTTGTCACGTGGTGTGGCCTGGTTGGCCCTAAGGGTGACTTCTCTTTTGTAGTTTTCTTTGCTTTGTGCCCTTTACTTTTCTTGATTCTCTCTTTACTTCCTCTTTTTTTTCTAGACTTAAATGTTGGAGATTGAGAGTATTTGTAGGGCCGAGACACGGGCCAAGGTTTTTCTAAAAATGGCCAAGAAATATCGGCGGTATCGCAGCAGGTGGCGTGAGATGCACAAGTAGCTTAGGGCGGGCGCTAGTACCCCATCCATCAGGGAGGAGTTGGAGAAAAGGGACGAGGATCTAATGCGGTCTATGCGCAGATGTATCGAGCTCGAGGAGTTGCTTAATGCCAAGGATGAGGAGCTCGAAGTAGGAAAAGGGGTTGTTGTGGAATGTGTAGACCTTTAGGCGAATGTCTTGTCTTTGCAAGCCGAGCTTGAGCAGAATTCCACTAGAGTCGCCAACCCAAGCGCAAATTGGACCGAGAAGGTGGCTAAGCTTGAAACGAAGGTGGCTGAGTTGGAGAGAGCCGATGGATATCGAATGGAGACTATGGCGAGGGCAGTAGTTCTAGAAGACACTATATGTCTCCTCAAGTCTGAGCGGGAAGCCAAGAGGCGACGACCATGCTAAGGGAGGCACGACTCAAAGATCGGATCGGTGAACTTTATAGGGATTCTTCGATCATAGGATATTGAGTTACGGCTCTCGAGGCTGAGAAGGCCAGACTTTTGGCCTAGGCCTCCCCTCAAGAATCTGCCTCTGCTTCTATCCCCCGATATTTGTAAGCTATGGGTCAACGCTAAGGCCCAATGAGATATATACAATGGTTTGTGGGAGGCGTGAAGCGTTCTTGAGGCCGCTTTTGAAAAAGCTCGGGCAAATGCATGCGAGACCCGTCTTGCCTGCAATTATGACCCTGCAACATCGGAGGCCGGGTATTGAGATTGAAGATGAGCTTCCTTCTTATGATGACAATGTTGGAGTGAACGGCAATGGAGATGATGTCGAGTGGTTATTTTTGCAACTTTTGTAGTTTTTTTTTTGTTCTTTTGTTGCTGTTTGTTTTTATTTTCTTATCGGAGGCCCGCTTTTGGCCTTTTATAGCGGCGCAATTGTTGCGTATGTACATCTTATGAATAAAACGGTTGTTTAGCCTTTGGTTGCTTATATTTTGACTTTCTTTTTTCTTCTCCTTTTTTTGTGAAACATATCTTTAGATTTCCCCCCGATGAGTCCCTAAGTTTTACTTGGGAACTTTAATGTGGTTTTATTTTGCTTGATTCGAGCGAGACCAAAGTCGCACTTGCCAACTTGGGCGAAGTCATTTTTTCTTGTTAATTTGAACGAGGTCAAAGTCTGACTTTCCATCTATGGTGAATACAGTTTTGAATTGTAAATTCGAGTGAAGTCATATATTACTTCTGCTTGGCGATGGCCGGGGGCGGTAAGGGTCTAAATTCGAGCGAGGCCAAACTAAGAACTGTTATGAGTTCGACGAAGTCGAATTTTAATTTCACTTGGCAGCAGCTGGGGCCCATAAGGCTGTAAATTCGAGCGAGGTCAAATTGTGACCCGTTGTTCGAACGAAATGGAATTTCATTTCACTTGGCAATGGTCGGGGGCTGTGAGGGTGTAAATTCAAGCGAGGTCGTATTGTGACCCATTGTGATTTCGAACGATGTCAAATTTCATTTCACTTGGTGACGGCCGAGGGTCATAAGCGTGTAAATTCAAGCGAGGACAAATTGTGACCCGTCCTGAATTCGAACGAGGTTGTATTTCATTTTGACTTGGCAATGGCTGGGGTCCACGAGGGTGTAAATTCAAGCGAGGACAAATTGTGACCTGTTGTGAATTTTGGCGACGTACTGGTTTGGTAGAGTGGTAGGGATGTCGCATGCGACTTTAATTTTATTGGAGAGCATTACTCGCCGTTGTATCGTTTATGCATGCATCAGAATGAGTCTTAGTTTATTTATTCTTATCTTTCATTGGATAATATTGTGCGTCGTTGCATAGTTCGTACGCATCGGTAGTGTCCTAATTTATCTAGTCCTTTCAATTCTTGGCCTGGATAGGTCGTTGAATAGACGGGCGAAGAACTTATTGCTTGGGCTACTGGGCACTTTGGGACTTCATCAATTCAAACGAAGTTCGTACATGATTCGTAATATTTAGTCGGTTGAATTGGTGTAGGGTTGTCATGGCGAGCATACGTGCAATCTTTTCGAGTTCGTACTTAAAATTCACTTTAAGTTCATGTTTTCCCTAATAATGTCGCATGTTCTCAGTCGTTTCTATTTTTTGTAATATGGTGCGGCGCGGAGGGTTTTGCTTGGTCATCACCTGCGAGATGATACGGTACGGAACGTTTTCCTGGTATGTTCGGTGGTGTTTGTTCCTTGTTCTCGCACATTTAGAATGCTCGTGTTCTTGTCCCAATCCAAAAAAGAATGTATGAGTTAAACCCAAATGAAATTGCATGTTACCTTGACCTGGTAAGTCGGTGAGGGGGGAAGGGTGCTGCAGGGCGACTTGCTTCGTCCTGTACTCGGATGACGATTTCAGATTTGGCAGCTGTGTTTGGCTTCACCGTTAGTTATGTCTAGGCTTATCGTGGGCTGGACTTACTTCTCCTATTGGGATCTCGAGCTCGAGTCCTGATCCAATCCCGTCCGATGTGCACAAAAAATAAGGGAAACATGTTATACTCATAAATTACATAGTGCATACGGGTACAAAAATAAGCCAGGATACGCTGGTTATTCAAAGAATCACATAGTAGGCTATCATCCTTCCCTAAGAGGTTGAAGTACAGATTGGCAGATAACATCAATACGGCAAATGGGATTGTGGAAGTGCTAAGCGCATAACGACCGTAATCCCACTTTGAATACGCATATGACGTTCCAAACTCATCGTACTGGTTAGATAGGGTTAGTTATAAGGGAATTGTGCTTTTTCCCATTTTAATAAAGTACCTAACTTCTTTTTTTCTACTTGAAGTGTAACTCCTTAAATCTTTGAAATTTCAGGTGACTGAGCTGGAGAATAAGTTGATAGAAGAGACTAGATCAAGAAACAAAGCTGAGAAGAAGCTCAATTTTTTGATAAAGAAGCTCGAGTCATTGAACATATCTTATGTTTCTGATGAATCAGAGCAGTCTAGCTTGTTCGAGAGAAGTGAAATTTCATCTGTAACATCCACAACTGTTAGCAGCACCAAACTCTCTGAAGATAAAGAGCAAAATTTTCAATTTACAGGTTCTATGGTCAGTGAGTTTGTAGAGTCAATTGGTAGTAGAAAATGTAGCTCTGAATATCTTGAGGATCATTCTCGAGAGCTCATATCCCAAAAATGTGAGAAACAGGAGCTAATTGAGAAGGAAATATCTCAAGAAAACTCAATCCACGTAGAGCAAAATGTCACACAACTGGCTATTTTTAGCAAACAAAATGACAGTCATTCTAAGGGTGAACAAGATCTTGGAAAATCAAGAGACCTTCAAATCTCAAATTCACATGTCAATAGGTATGTAAACACAATATTGAAAATCTTACACAAAAGAAATAAAAATTTAATTATGTTCGGCTCTTGGAAGGGGAGCTTTGGAGCAACGGTAAAATTGTCTTAGTGTGACCTATACATTACGGATTCAAGCCGTGAAAGCAACCACTAATGCTTGCATTAGGGTAGGCTGTCTACGTCACATCCCTTGAGGTGCGACTCTTCCCCGAATTCTGTATGAATGCAGGATGCCTTGTGCACTAAGCTGCCCTTTAAATATGTTCAGTTCTTTATTACTCTACTATGGAATATCACCAAAGGTGGTCTAACATTTAATCTGTTATTGTTCTAGCTCAAAATCTTCACTCAAAGAGCAAGGGAAAATTGGAGAAGATCAGACACATCAGCAAGAGGAGAATGTTGATAACTCTTTGGCATTAGTTCCTATAGATTTTCCAAAGCCAAAGGAAATCATTGATCCAATTATTCTTGACACTACTGTGAGAGAAGTTCTTGATGCACTAAGGCATGCTAAAGAGAAACTTCAAACTCAGATGAAGAGAAGAAGTATGATTAAAGTTGGCTAATTTATATGATAGTTCATTATGGCTTAATTAGTAGATGCCTAGTTGACATTAGAATTCAAATTATGCCTCATTTTACCACATTGGAGTAACATTCTACTTGTTAAGCATGTATGTTTATCAAGATTTGAGGTGGCTGAGGTTTATTGTAGAGATGGATGTATAGTACTATAGATAACTAAGCATCAAGCCTGATGATATAATATTCTGTATGGTCAGAGGTTATTGTATTACTCTTCGCCGAAAAACTATATTATGTATGGATAAAATATTACTTTATTGATAAAAAGATAGACTTCGAATACTTTTTCGTAACCCACTAACAAAGGGTGTTTAAAGTTTGAACACTCTTATTAAATTTTCTCGCCTCGCCATTACGTTCAAGCAAAGTGAGGCCCGCTTATGCATGTAATATTCTTGCAATAAAGGACATAATTTGGTGATGAACTTTCTATCGCAATTGAAAGGTCAAGGCTCTGTCCTACTTGTGAAAATACTAAAGTAATTATTTGCCATACTTGGTTTATAAGTAAAAACTAATTATTGATAAAATATGTATTGTATGTACTAAAGAAAAATAATACTAATATTAACAAATAGGATAGTGTTTTGATGAAAATATATAATATTAAAAGATTGATAATAATGCACCTATGGGTGTGTTTGGTAGGAAGCAAAATAAGTGATTTTGTCACTTATTTTCCCTTGTTTGATTGGTGAGTGAAAAAAAAATCTGGAAAATATTTTCTAGTGCTTGGTTAGAGAGTAAAAATTTTATTTTATGATACTCCCCTCACCTCTCCCCCTCCCCCCCCAACCACATTTTTCAGCAAATATTTTCCTATACTTTTTTAGAAAAATACTCATTTTGTTGAAATGAAAGAAAATACTTTTTCGATACCATGAAAAGAAAATACTTTTTTTTTTGTTGAAATGAAGGAAAATATTTGTTCTACATCATGAAAAGAAAGTAATTATTTTGTTAAATGAAAAAAATACTTTTATCATATAAGTAAATACTCATTTGTTAAAATAAAAATATTTATATATAACATAAAAAAGAAAGTACTATTAATAATATTTTTATTTAGGGTGAGGGTAGGTCATAGGTGGGGCAAGGGTGGGGGTGGCTCGAGGAGGGTGGGCAAGGTGGGGATGGGGTGTAGGTGGGAGTGTAGGGGTGGGTTGGTGGAGGTTGGTATGGATGGGAAATAGGGTGGGAAAGGTTGAAAAAGAGTTTTGAAAAATATTTTCCCTTCTTTTCATAGGAACGATATTCTAAAAGGCGGGTGCGTGAGGCGTAAGCCCTGAGACATGAAACGTAAGTCCCACGAATCAATAAATTTTACTAATTTTAAGAATTTTAAGATAACGTAAAATAAAAACTAATTATAGAAATTACATTAAAATCACAAAATTATAACAATTAATTTATTGGAAATATTTATAAATTACAATTCAACTATGAATAATACGAAAAGTATATATGACATATATCATAACATGCAAATTAGCTACAATGTTGTTAGTTCGTGTAATATAATTAGAACATTATCTTCAAATTCTAGTTTCGAAAGTAAGTCTAAATCATAAATATTAGAGTAACTTTATGTATTAAGGTAAAAAAGTTAAGAAAATGAAACTTTAGCCCTGTGATAGAAGGCTCTAGAGAGCCTATGACCACAACCATAATTAACTCAAATGTCAAAATTATAACAACCAAGAAACATAGAGAGGAACTGAAATAGAGAGAAATGTGGAGGTTCACTATATTACATAGACACAAAATCAAACAATCTGAGATCTCATCTGACATCAAATTACCAAAAAAAAAAGATCATTTGGACAAAACTTCCAAAACTCAGTTTTTTTTTTTTTTTTTTTTTTGCCCATAACCTCTTTTGATCCTTCTCATTCAACAACAAACTCTGTCACCATCATATCTTTTATGGGTTTTTACAGCTAAGGCTGTATCTGAAAGTTGACACATTCATAAAAGGACCACAGAGATTGTACATAGGTTCATAGTATTCAAGAATCAAGACCAGAAAACCTCCATATTCTCTGAACTCACATAAAAAATTTTACATTCTTGTCTTGGGACACAACTATTTCTTCAATTCTGCCCATACAAATTTGGTTTTTTCTTTCCTTTCTTTGGAGATTTGCTACATATTCATTGGTTTCTAGGCCTTTAGTACTTGCGAGTATGGAACGTTAAGAATTAAGTTGGAGTCAGCTAAATGAATCCTCGCGACAAATATAGAAATTGAAGATTAGTAAACCATTTGGATACACCCCATATTCATGTATAGCAATTGCATGAGAAAAGATGGTAACATTGTGCTGGAGACCTTCTGTAAAAGGAGATGGTAGCGGGCGAGGAGGAGATACGAATGGGAGGTTTAATGGATTAATGTGGTATAAAGATTTGGGAGCTCATGTCAATGGAGAATTTTCCATGGCAGTAATACAAGCCAATAATTTGATGGAGGATCGGAGTCAGCTCGAATCAGGTCCATTGAGTTCTTTGAAATCAGGACCGCATGGAACATTTATAGGAGTTTATGATGGACATGGAGGACCTGAGACATCGCGGTTTATAAACAAAACTCTGTTCTCCAATCTCAAGAGTATGTGTAATGTTATTACTATTATTTGAATGCATGTGTTTTATTTTCTGAATTGGTTGATTTTATTCACAAAAATATGCTAATTAGTTTATGTCTCCAATATATAACTTCTTTAGCTCTAAAACAGAAGAGTACTGTATGCACTTTTTCACAGAAAAGATCAGGGCTCGGAATTATGAGAATATGGAAAAGTTCTTAACATTTTCGTCTTCCCTACAACTCTAGGGGACTCTAATAGACTAGAAATATTTTCGTACCTGTTGGAAACAGCCTCTCTGCCCTATCGGGTAGGGGTAAGGCCTGCATACATATTATCCTCCACAGACCCCACATGTGGGACTATACTGGGTAGTTGTGTTAAAGGGATAGAAACCAAGAAATAATTCAACTAACAATTCGAACCAAGAAATAAAAGAATGATAGCCCTAGTGTGTAGACCTTTGCTAATCCTAGCATATTATCCTCCATAGGTATTAATTGTGTTTCAGACTTAAAATTCAATTTCTTGTGAAAGTCTAAGATCATCTATATAATGTACAATAAACACTATTAGTTCTTTAATTTAACTGCATTTCATTTTCATTATTATCAGAATTTGCATCAGAGCATCAAGAAATTTCTGCTGATGCCATAAGGAAAGCTTTCTTGACAACTGAAGAAGAGTTTCTATCACTTGTAAAGCGACAATGGAATGAGAAGCCACAGATTGCATCAGTAGGATCATGCTGTTTAGCGGGCATAATATGCAATGGACTATTATATATCGCGAATGTTGGAGATTCACGTGTAGTACTCGGTAGAGTAGATAAAGCTACAAAGAGTATAACAGCTATTCAATTGTCAACAGAACACAATGCTAGTATTGAGTCTGTGAGAGACGAGCTTCGATCGTTGCATCCTCAAGATTCGCGAATTGTGGTTCTCAAACACAACGTTTGGCGTGTGAAAGGTCTCATACAGGTATGTGTTGTATGTTATGCTTTCTTATGTTATTATGTAGCCTGTTAAGAAAATATGTAGTTTGAGCCTCAACGCGTTTAATTGATGGTGATATTCCTAATATATATCTTCATAACAGGTTTCAAGATCAATTGGTGATGCATATCTTAAGAAGTCGGAGTTCAACCAAGCACCATTATTGGCAAGATTTAGGTTGCCTGAACCTTTCTCGAAACCAATCCTCAGCGCGGAGCCATCAATATCTGTTCACAGACTCAGTTCAAAGGATCAATTCCTCATATTTGCTTCAGATGGTCTATGGGACCATCTCAGCAACCAGGAGGCTGTTGATATTGTCCACAATCATCCTAGAAATGTAAGTTTTTCAATCTCTAGTTACGGTCAAAACTCTGAATAACAGTCTCGTTCGTTCCAATATTTTTTGGCTACTTAGTGAAGTGTTGTTATAGAAGATAATATATAACATAATATAAAAAGCAATTTCGAGAAAAGCTTGACTTCATAGTAAATGATTGTTAATTTGTTATATAGGGATTGTTGTTATAGAGATGTCTGACTGTATGACCTTTATGTTCATTTGCACTTCTGATTTATCTGGTGATTAGTCAACAGGGGCGGACCTATGCTTGGGGGTGGAGGCACGGGCACCCGTTGGCCTCGGTAAAAATATTGTATATATATATATTCTATATATATATGTTAATACAAAAAGAACTCCTATAAATATATTATGATGCACCCTTAAGTACAAAAATTGGATAGAAGAGTTGGTTTGTGGAGTAGTTGGCTTCTTCAAGACCTAAGTTCAAAACTCAGATGCAACAATAAAAATAATTTTTTTGATTGGGTCTCATTTGGTAATTTCAATGCCAACAGGCCTACTAGTAACATTTTCTCTCTCTATGAGAGAATTTCAACACGCCTGCTATAGTGTATTTGAATTAGTTTTTTTTTTAATGGACTCACCCCTTTTACTTTTAGATAAATCCCTACATCAAAAGTTTCTTCTATAATTATCTCTCTCCGCACAAAAAACTTCTTCCTTAATTTTCAAAGCTCATATGCAACCACTAGTTATTAGTCGGCCTAAAGCCATCGAGTAATTATTTCCGTCGTGATTCTACTGCCTATAAATATTGTTAAGGTACTGTTACAGTGCACCCGCTACCTTTAAATTCTGGGTCCGACTCAGTTAGTTAGGCAAGAAGTCACAATTCAAACCACAGAGCACGAGTTCAATCTGAATATTCTCATATACTGAATGAACAACTTTTCAATCAGATTGTACCACATAATAAGCATGTATCCTCTTTACTCTTAGCAGGGAATTGCTAGAAGACTTATCGAAGCTGCTCTACATGTAGCGGCCAAGAAAAGAGAAATGCGATATTCAGACCTAAAGAAGATTGACCGAGGCGTAAGAAGGCATTTCCATGATGATATTACAGTTGTAATTGTGTTTGTTGATCCATATTCCATGAACAGAAGTTCGTCTCGTGGTTCAATTCTTTCCATTAGAGGAGGTACTCCCTCCTCCCCAGAGTCCTAAAAGGGCAGGACAGCCCAGTGCACAAGGTATCACGCACTCACATAGGGGTCGCACCCCTAGGGATGTGATGTAGATAGTCTACTCTAATACAAGCATTAGTAGCTGCTTTCACCGTTCGAACCTATGACCTGGAGTCAACTTTAGCCTCCCAAAGTCCTAGTTCCAACATTTTTTAAAGTTCACACTCCAGTAAATCCACTTGGAGAATTGCAAATGTCTATTTGTCTTCTTTCATTTCTTTGTAGTTTTAGCCTTTTAGGGTTGTAATGCGTTCTCCCCTTAATTGTTTTCATCAATTGATGGTTTATGGTTACTTCCTTAGTAGTGAAAAACGTAGAAGCAAACATTTTGCTGCACTGTGCAAAATAGAAGAAGAGTATGATATTTTGGAGTCCAATAGTGTTGCAATCGTTAAGTGAAAGCTTTGAGTGAGTTAGAGGGTGTTTGGCGTAGCTTATAAGCCGGTCAATCAAGTTTATAAATATTTTTTGGTTTATCTACGCGTTTGGTAAAATTAAAAGTGCTTATAAATTAAGTGCTTATAAGCCAAAATAAGACAAAAGCCATAACTTGGTCTCCCCCAACTTATCAAATTTCAGCTTATAAGCACTTTGGGTTTGACCAAAATATTTACTATTCTATCCCTAAAATACTTCTTTTTAGAACAAAACTCTTCGTAGATCTTCAATTGCTTATTATTAATTTCAATACTTTTATCCAAACACGTAAGTGATTATTTTTTAAATCAGCTTCAGCACTTAAAAATACTTTTCATCACCTAATTCTTATCAGCTACTCTAAATCATCTAGGCCAAACGTACTTTTACTTTATTTCTCTTTCTCATTATGCTTTCACTTATTATTTGAACCTATCTACCTTAGTTTGTTTCGTCATATTATAAGTTCTTTCTTCTCATCTACGCTAGTCTTATTTAGCTCCACAGTTGTGTTACATATACAAAATTCTCTCTCAATGTAAAACCCTTCACCTGCCTTCATAAAATAAGAACATACTGCACTTTTTGCAAGCTTTAAGCACCAAGCTTTGTATGGCCAATTCAAATACTTTACCCCATCATAGTGTAGAGGAACCTGTTGGAATAATTGGATGATTATGGAGAATAAAAAATTTAGCTTGAGGCGTGTCAAGGACACTGTCCTTAAGGATATTTCGCCTACACCGTAATGAATAAAATTAGGCGTATCCCTAGGATTCAACAAGCTCCTCTAGTATAACTAGGAGCAGAAACAACAAAGATTTATAAGAAGAAAACCCAGCACAAAAGAAAGAAGAAAGAAGTTTTTACTATTTTTTCACACTTTTGAAGATGAAAACACAAACTATTTATATAGTCCAAAATCAAATGGACAATCTGATATGTAACGTGCAAATCAAAGAAGACAATTGATTCACAATGAAAACATTGGAAAAGGTAATGTCCAAAATGGACAATTCTGATAAAACAAATACGTTAAAATCCATTAAGGATTCTACGATGTTACAATCATTTAAAGCCAAAGAAACTTTATTATCAAAGTTAATGAGTACCAAAATGGACGTTTAAGGCAATTGTCATACAAGACCAATCTTTGGTCAAATTCAAATTTACAAAAAAGTAACTGATTTTGTAACCCATTAAATATTAATAAAATATTATAATAATAATTATTAATCATAGCTAGTAAAGTATAACGAATATATGATAATTTTCAGTTATAGATATTAAAATATATTCAATTAATTGGTCTAATAAAGATCCATTAAAAGAATAAATTTAGACATCATTTTAAATATTCTTTTTGAGATATTAAAATTATTTTGTTTTTTTCAACAATCCCCAACATAACTCAAAAATAATATCATAATTAAATAATAATAAAATAATTTTGCTGGGTTTCACAAAAGAGCATAATGCGTCGAATTTGGTGTCTCTTAGACTATGAACCAGACCTAGACAAAATCAGATTAAACTTACAGAACAAATGGTGAAGTTTAGAACTTCTATGAACCAAGAATTCTTTTGTAAGTTTAGTGTCTTATCTATCACATTACACTCGCACACACTTTGTTGTTTATCGTGGTTTTGCGCTAATAGGTCATGCGCGCGCCTGGTTTTCATGAGTGCTCTAGAAATTTCGCCACAAATTTCATAGCAGCGGCCCCACTCCACACTCATATAGGTCCATCCATCAAATGTATTCTGCGGTGCAATACACCACCTACAAAAGGCTATGGATTATTGGATTAAGAGTTTAATAACTCAACATCACATTCCTTCCAGTCTTTCACTATATACACGTATACACCATAGGAAGAAACATAATTTGATAGCGCATATTTGATCAACTAATGACTTGTTATTACCCATATGAACCTACTTCATGGGATCTCCAATCACATAGGTTGGGTTACCATCATTGTTGATACATCTCAAATTGGCAAAAGTCTCAACCCCTCGATGTTTCACTTATAAGTCAAAGGATCGGCCAAATCCTCTTTTGACTATACATATTATATATATAAAAAAATTTCCATATCTAAGCAATTGCTTTATCACATAACTTCTCGAGAGAATATATATACACTTCCCATTGAGAGATTTATTTTCTTACAATGGTTATTGCGCCTTGGCAATCACAATCCATCGACATATTATTGTCGGTTTAATTCCTAGTGGAATATTGCGCTTTGGAAATCACAATTTATCGACATAATTATTGTCGGTTTAACTCAACAAGAGGTTGCTTAATCAACCTCATTGCCAGATAATTCCAATATCGTAACAACTACCAAAAAGTTATCACACAACAACTAAATAGTTTTTCTCATCTGAATAAAAGATTCAATATCATCACTGTATCCTTCTAATACAGTAAAAGATTCACATATAAAATACTAACTCATAGTATTTCTCAAATATGGCGTAAATCATCTCAAATAAAACTTGACTTCTATACTCGTGCCTTTTGAAACATCTATCAACACATGAAAATTTATTTTCTTTATGTATCTTCCGAAGTCAAGCACTAAAATAAAATTTCCTAAAATATAGAAGCAACTTTATATTCTACAGAAATATCTTAAATAGGAAATGGGTGAGAATTTAATAATTTCTTCACCCGTATATTTAAGAAACCCAAAATAAAATACTGTGACCCCCACATTTTTAAAAACTTTCAAGGTAAGGGGGTAATATTTTTTTAGAATGAGTTTAAGAAGAATTTCCCCTTTCCAAAAACTTAAGAATTTCTTGAATCATCAAAATAAACAAATCATTCTTTTTGTTCTTCAACTTGAGACACAAAACTAACTTTGTTAGTACAAATATATTTAGAAGCACAAGAGTCTAACACTCAATTTTCTATAAGATTCTCTTAAGAAATGACCACAATAATTATAGAATACGCTTACTCAAATTTATTTTTGACTACAAGACTATCATTTCTCTCGAATCTTTCTCTATGATAAGAAATCTATAATGGCTTAGTGTGCCCCCACAAATAATTATTATTTCCAATAAAGTTTGATCTCAAATAAATAATTCATAGTTATATGAAGAAAAATCAATCATTATTTAATTTCACCCAAATGACCAATAGATAAGGAAAAATTATTTTTAGATCATAAAATACTTCCATCAAAATGCACATAAATACTACAAATTTACTATAACAAATAACGCATATTATTAATATAATATAAACTAATTCATAGCATTGAGTACAAACAAGCCATGGCTATAATAACCCTTGCCAACAAAATTATTATTCTTGGTCAACACGACCTTATCAGATTCAAAAGAAACCTTCACCCCCATTTTTTCTATTAATCCCACGGAGACCAAATTGGCTCGGATACTAGGAACATGTAACACGTCATTCAATGCCAAAGTTTTGCCAGATATGAGTTTGAGAAGAATTTTGCATTTTCCAAGAACAGGAGCAGTTCTTGAGTCACCAAGATAGACAACTTCTTCTCCCTCCTCAACTTGGGTATAAGACACAAAGTCTTTTTTGTTAGCACATATGTGCCTAGTGGCACCAGAATCTAACACCCAATCTTTCATATTGGCCACAAGGTTCACTTGGGAAACAACTGCAACAATTATGTCATCCGTTTTGGCTTCAGTTAAATTTACTTTAGCCTTGGAGGGATTGTCATTCCCAACTCTCTTCCGGCATTGAGCAGCATGATGGCCAGGTTTGCCACACACAAAACAATTACCTTTTTTCTTGAAGGTTTGATTGTTGGTTCTGGGCTTATAACCATTTTCTTTATCATACCTATTATTTGATTTGTCCTGCCGCTTATTATTCTCCACCAAGTTGGCTCTTGTAGCAATCTCTTTTCCTTTGTCAGCAATAGCTTGCTTGCGATTTGTATTTTCAATTATAATATGCTTGACCAAGTCCTTCAGCAACAATTGCTTGTGTTTGTGTTTTAATTGTTGTTTGTAGTCATTCCAAGATTTGGGAAGTTTTTCTATAAGCATACCAGCAACAAACTGTTCGGGCGGAGAAATATCTTCAGATTTGAGATCTTCAATCAACTTGTGATATTCGTTGATTTGTGCAGTTATGTCCTTGTCCTCCGCCATCTCCCACTTGTAGTAGTTTCCAATTGCAAACTTTTGTTTAGTGGCATCTTCAGCAGTGTACTTTGTTATCATTGACTCCCAGATTTCTTTTGCCTCCTTGTAGGAAACATAGACATCGAACAATTCGTTAGAAATAGTAGAAATTATAGTATGTCTACATACCTTATTAGCATGAACCAATTGATCCATCTGAATGGACGTTACTTCACTTGGCTTTGGATCGATAATAGCAAAAGCAACTCCATGCATATCCAAGATAGAATGCACTCGTTCCTGCCAACGTTTAAAATTATCTCCACCAAAAATCTCAATTTTCGAAACATCAGGAAAGGTTTGGCATAGGTAATTGGTGATGGAACAGCAACAGAAACAGCTGGTGTAGTAGATATAGTTGCATCAACAGTAACATTAGCAGCGTTATTCTCCATAATAACAACGTGAAATATCCTTAAGATTGTTGGAAAAATTGGATGATTATGGAGAATAAAAGATTTAGCTTGAGGCGTGTCAAGGACACTGTCCTTAAGGATATTTCGCCTACACCGTAATGAATAAAATTAGGCGTATCCCCTAGGATTCAACAAGCTCCTCTAGTATAACTAGGAGCAGAAACAACAAAGATTTATAAGAAGAAAACCCAGCACAAAAGAAAGAAGAAAGAAGTTTTTACTATTTTTTCACACACTTTTGAAGATGAAATCACAAACTATTTATATAGTCCAAAATCAAATGGACAATCTGATATGTAACGTGCAAATCAAAGAAGACAATTGATTCACAATGAAAACATTGGAAAAGGTAACGTCTAATCATTTAAAGCCAAAGAAACTTTATTATCAAAGTTAATGATTTTGTAACCCATTTAATGTTACAATCATTTAAAGCCAAAGAAACTTTATTATCAAAGTTAATGAGTACCAAAATGGATGTTTAAGGCAATTGTCATACAAGACCAATCTTTGGTCAAATTCAAATTTACAAAAAAGTAACTGATTTTGTAACCCATTAAATATTAATAAAATATTATAATAATGATTATTAATCATAGCTAGTAAAGTATAAAGAATATATGATAATTTTCAGTTATAAATATTAAAATATATTCAATTAATTGGTCTAATAAAGATACATTAAAAAAATAAATTTAGACATCATTTTAAATATTCTTTTTGAGATATTAAAATTTTTTTTTTCAACAGAACCATCAGATCTTACACTAATGCAAATTGATGATCGTTCTCTACCAAAACAACCAACATCTTTTCTACAAACCCTACTTACAAATAAATATTTATCTTCATCTATTACCAATGATTTTCTCATCCCTACACAGGATTTAACTGATGAACTAACTAAGAAATTAGAGGATGAAGACAACTCCATACCAATAACAAGTACTGACAAGGAGAGACTTTATGAGCCACGGAAACATTCAGTAATCGTTAAGTTATTTGGAAGAAGAACTGCACATCATGTTTTAAAGAACAAGCTTCAAGAAATTCGGAGACCTTAAGAAGAACTACCTATTATTGATTTGGGATCAGATTTCTTCCTCATTAAATTTCAAAAAGAAGAAAACATGATAAAAACTCTTCAAGGTGGCCCATGGTTTATTTTAAATCACTTCTTATTAGTGAGACGGTGGGAACCCAAGTTTATAGCATCAGCCACTCAACTCACTTACTCAACCATATGGGTGAGACTTCCAGAGTTTCCAACGGAGTTTTATGATGCGGAAATTCTACAAAGAGTTGGATCTAAACTAGGCCAACTTCTAAAAATTGATACTTGCACCTTCATGACAACAAGAGGCCGATATGCACGCATTTGTATAGAGGTCCCTCTGGAACGACCTCTAAAATTATACATTAACATAGGCAATCATAAGCAAAGTCTATTATATGAAGGTGTCAATATACTATGTACAAGATATGGTCATCTTGGCCATACACTCCAAAATTGTTTCACACCTACCAAAATTTCAATAAATCCTACAATGGCCAAAACAACAAACTCTACCACAACTGATCATGGTTTTTCTAAAAAAAAGTTAACAATTTCAATAACCAAAGAATGAGTAAAATCACAACCTCTGCGCCGATCATGGACCAGCCGCCGGCTAAGGAACTACCAGGTAAGTTTACTAACCCTAAGGGCCAAATGTTAGGTAAACATGATGCATTGTATGTTGGGCTTCTTAAGCCTAGTAAGGGTCTGCAAAATAAATATAGCCTCTTGGCTTATCATATTGGGCCTGATGGCTATTTGGACTCTAGCCCAACCAATATTGTTACTACTAATACATTTGTTTCGACTAATCCTAATGATATACAACGGTTAGAAGACAAGTTAATTAATAATAGTGATTTAAACCCTTCATTATTACTGCCTCCCTTTTTAACCAATCAAAACTTTTCATCTTCTACAAATAACATAACAGACTTACATTATAAGCAACACACGTTTCCTAAGCAATCTACTCCGCCTAGGATAGAGATTACAACTCATACTCCACCTATACACCTAGACCCAACAGAACATCCTATATTACCACTAATTTTATCTTCTTCAGACACGTCCTCCTTAATAGCCAATAGTAAAAATACCGATTTGCATGCCACAGTAATTCTTGATAATACCAAAACTACTGTTACATGCAAACATAATGATTATGATTTATTTGATAACCCACACTACCTATGTTTCTCCTCCTCAAGCTTCTTTAATAAATTCACCCACTAAGTCTACTTCTACAAAAAACAAAATTCTTCTACCACCTTCAATCCAAAACTTCGACCAAAATAATGCAGAGACCAATGTTTACAAATCTTCATCGAAATCAAAATTTCAAAGCAAACTTGGAAGTGAACAACCATCTATTCCAACTTCCCAGATTGATCATGCAGGGTCCCCAAGTTCCTCTCATATCAGCCCCTCTGATATACACATCTCAACAGACCACAATGGAACAACCTCTCCAATCATGGTTAGAGATGGGTCTCCAGGGTTATGCCTTAGTGTTTACGATGGAGTTGAACAACCAAGAAGTGGTTTTCCTAATACATAACCCTACTCATCTAGCCGAGATAGTTATTGAGGGAATGAGGATAGGGATGGAATCTTACGATCAAAATCAGTGGTACTCTCTTCAAACACCACAATTTTTGGGAACACAAACATCCTCCTCCATGCATGCACAATGGCAGTACCCTCCACCTTCACTGCCTCCACTAGGGAATCAGAGTTTTCCATTCCTACCCTTTTATCCCCCTCACTATATGGGTTAGATTTATGCCCATTGATTTCAAGCCCTGGGCACGTTCAATCCTCTCTCACCATATGTGAGTCCATTCAGCCCACTAGAGAATCTTACTCCACAAGGTAGTCCGCAGGAAATATCACTTCTATCTCATCCCGCACTAAATGTTCAAACAAGTCAGGACTTAGCAGAGATCTTAGCAAAAATGAGGGCAACCAGGATGGAATACTGGTGGCTAAAGGGTATCCATCTTTACAACCTGGAAGAGCGCTTCGAAAAAAATTCATACTCAAATGCCCCCCGGAAATGATAGCATGAAGCTTACACTTTCGCCAAACAATAACCCCAGAAATAGGAAAGTATGCTATGGTATAATTCCTACCCTTCTTTAGAACAGTCCTACTCTAACTCTAGGTCACAATATGAAGCTGACAGCCCCTCAAATGGATCCATCTCCCATGAGGGAGGAAACATCTCCTAACTCTTATATGAATTTTTTAGTATGGAATTGTAGGGGATCACACAACCTAGAGTTTCGTAGACATTTTAGATCACTACTTGATAATCATAGGCATGTGTTAGCTATTCTGTTGGAAACTCACATGCAGGATCACAATAGTCTACGTGAAGATTTTAATTTTACTAACATGTCCCAAGTACGATCTAATGGCCTTATTGGTAGTTTACTAGTCTTGTGGAATGAGGCTAGTATAAACGTTACTGAATTCAGGCTCTCTGAACAAGAAATACACTGTGTGGTGCAGGTAAGTCCTAATAAACTGTATTGGCTTTTATCTGCAATATATGCTAGTACTCATTATCAATTGCGTAATATATTATGGCATAACTTACTTTTTTTGTATAATAATATTTATATGCCCTCGTTAATTGGGGGAGACTTAAATGAAATTAATGACTCAACTGAAAAATTTGGGGGTCTCCCTATTAATAATAGAAGGGCTGATAGTTTTGAAAATGTTATTAATAATTGTTATTTAGTTGATTTAGGTTTTCAGGGTAGTAAGTATACGTGGACAAATAAACGTAGGACTGACTTCACAATATTAGAAAGACTTGATAGATTTTTGGCTAATTATCATTGGTTAAATTTATATCCTGAAGCTTTAGTTTCTCATTTACCCCATACTCACTTTGATCACTGCCCTTTGTTAATTACCTTAGAACCACCTATATTACTACATCAAAAAAATTCGTTTTGAAACCATGTGGCCTTCACATCCTCAATTTTAAAAATTAGTCCATAATATTTGGTTAGAAGATCAATTAATGTTACCTACTATTCATAAGTTCCAAGTTGTAGCAACTATATGGAACAAACAAAATTTTGGTGACATTTTCAATGATAAAAGAAAAATTTTATCAAGATTGGGAGGATTACAAAAGTTAGTTCATTATCCAACCAGTACTTTCTTACAAAATTTAGAAATAAATCTTACATTAGAATACAATAACCTTCTTCGTGTAGAAGAAGAATTTTGGAAATTAAAATCTAGAATAAATTAGATAAATGATGGTGATGCTAATACAAAGTTTTTCAATATGTCCACTCTAAATAGAAGACGTAGGAATAAAATAAATGCTTTAAAGGATTCAGTTGGAAATTGGGTAGATAAACAAGCTCAATTGCATAATTTAATACTTCAATATTATCAATCTTTTTTTATTACTCAACACTCTTATAGTGCTAACTCATTTTGGAAGCCTAGTAATTGGAAACCTACTTACAATGAACTACAAGATATAACAATTCCTTTTACTCATGTTGAAATCAAACTTGCTTTATTCAATTTTAAACCTTATAAGGCTCCTGGACCAAACGGACTTCATCCATATTTTTTTCAAAAATACTGGTCTGCAGTACAAGATAAGGTTATCAAGTTTTGTGAAGATATATTCTTCAATAATAGTATACCTGTTGAATTAAATAAAACACTAGTGTGTCTAATACCAAAAACAAAGCATCCCTCTTTAATAACTCAATTATGTCCTATTAGTCTTTATAATACTTTATACAAACTTATCACAAAACTAATTGTTAATCTACTGAAACCTATAGTTAATAAAATAATTAGACCTACGCAAATAATTTTCCAACAAAGTAAAAAAGCTTCTGATAATGCCATAATTGTTCAAGAAGCCTTCAACTACATTGCAAAAATGAATGGCAAATCATCCGCTATGATCCTTAAACTGGATTTAGAAAAAGCCTTTGACCGTCTGGAATGGTCTTTCATTAATCAAACATTAACATACTTTCACATTCCAGAACCAATAATATCTTTAATTATGTCTTGTATTACCACTAGTTCTATATCTATCATCATAAATGGTACAAGAACTCCGTACTTTTCACCTACACGAGGAATAAGATAAGGAGATCCTTTATCTCCATACCTTTTTATAATGTCTAGGGAAATGTTATCCCAAAAAATATTAAGAGATGTGGACTATTTACGATGGCAGCCTATTAAGATCTCCACTAATGGACCTGCACTCTCCCATTTATTTTTTGCGGATGACATTATTTTATTTTCTAAGGTAACTACTAAAAGTTGTCATGCAATTATAGATGTACTAAATGAATTTATGTTACACTCAGGACAACAAATAAATTTTGAAAAATCAAAGATTTATTTCTCCAAAAATGCAAAGCATGAAGACAAACAATTTGTTACAAATTCCTTTAGCTGTCACGACCCTAGTTCACCAATCGTGAACATGTCATGATGGCACCCAGTCTCCACGACTAGGTAAGCCTAACACATTGCGGAATATACAAGTTTATGAACATTAAATAAGAAATAGCAGAAAACGATATAAATAAGAATGTAATATGTGCCGCTTGGCACATACACCCGTCAAACACACTGTATAAACACCACCAAGACCCGGAATCCCACGGGTAACACAGACTAAGAGAAATACAACCGTGGCTCTATGTGTAAAGAGTATCTAAACAACGAGATGAAGGAAAAACATCTACTAGAACTATCAGAATAGAAGGATGGCCTCCGGATCCGCGGACGTAGCAGATCATACCTCGAGGTACCTGGATCTGCACAACAAAAGTGTGCAGAAGAGTAGCATGAGTACACCACGGCGGTACTCAGTAAGTGCCAAGCCTAACCTCGATGGAGTAGTGACGAGGAAGGTCAGGGCCCTACTGAGAGAAAACAATTACAAAATGATAATAACAATAATAAGCAGTTTAAATGATAATAATTCCGAAATAACAACAATAAAGTGATTACTGCAACCGTCTACAATTAAGCTAACAACAAGTAACAATCTCAATTAACAAGTCCAGGACCTGTGGGAATTGAACCCACGGTCCCATCAACAGTACCCCTGGGTCTCCGGGAATCGAACCCGCAGCCCATGTCTCAATAATATATCTGGGTCTCCGGGAATCGAACCCGCAGCCCATGTCTCAATAAATAATCAATAACTCATGATCTCCGGGAATCGAACCCGCAGTCCCTACAAATAACTCGGGATCTCGGGAATCGAACCCGTAGTCCCTACCAATAACTCAGGATCTCGGGAATCGAACCCGTAGTCCTGTGGGAATTGAACCCACAGTCCCATTAATAGTACCCCTGGGTCTCCGGGAATCGAACCCGCAGTCCATGTCTCAATAATATATCAATAACTCAGGATCTCCGGGAATCGAACCCACAGTCCCTACAAATAACTCGGGATCTCGGGAATCGAACCCGCAGTCCCTACAAATAACTCAGGATCTCGGGAATCGAACTCATAGTCCCTACAAATAACTCGGGATCTCGGGAATCGAACCCGCAGTCCCTACAAATAACTCAGGATCTCGGGAATCGAACCCGCAGTCCCTACAAATATCACTTCGGGTCTCTGGGAATCGAACCCACAGCCCTGTGATATCCGGGAATTGAACCCGCAGTCCACCAACACATCAAATAAAGAAAACACACGGGGAGAGTATAATATGTTTAATTACAACTTCACCGAAACTAGTGCCAACTATTTATCAAGAAGTTCAAGTAAGTCAACTAGGCAATTAAACATGTTGAATCCTAGCTAATCATGCTTTTCTAACTAATATTGGGTAAAGTAACGCTTTTATCACCTAAGAGCAGGAATATCACTAATCGGACAATTCAAGTATGGTGTGTGTTACAACAACCAGCGCATGTACACGCCCGTCACCTCGCGTACAAGGCATTTAAACTATCACAAGAATATCCTAGTGGTGAAAGTTCCCCCACACGAGGTTAGACAAGCCGCTTACCTCGACTCCGGTACAAAACTGCTAAGAGACAACTCTATTGCCGTGAATGTCGGCCTCCACATGCGTAGTATCTGATAAAAATCAATAGAATCACATCAAAATAGGCCAATTAGGCATTACCCAACCAAAACAATTCAAAATACACCAAAACCCACAAGTTGCCAAAACTCGACTTTCGGTACGCTTCTCAAAAAATTACGAAAGTTATATATTCGGGTTCCTTATCTCAACCCGAGTCCGTTCATATAAAATTTATCAAAATAGGACTCCGTTTGCCCATTCAAATCAAAGATTTCCTAAAATTTAGTCCTAGGGCTCAAACCCTCCATTAATCCTCTATTAACAGTGAAATAATCATGTAGAAACATCAAAATAAAGTTCTTATATTTACCTCCTTGATGAGACGAGAACAACACCGCGAAAATCACCTCAATCGGAGCTCTAGAACTCAAGATATGCCCAAAATACTAAACTTCTCGGTTTTAAACACTCACCAGGCCCATTTTCCGCTTTTGCGGATAATTTTCGCATAGGCGGGACCGCTTTTGCGGTTCTATTTCCGCTTTTGCGGTTCCGCATCCACGGTCAAATTCCGCTTCCGCTGTTCTGACAGACACCAGCACTTTTCTCGGCACGGAAATGAGCATAACTTCCTCATACGATGTCCAAATTCGACGATTCTTTTTGCTATGGCTCCGAAATTACGATACGGATCTAATGGTTCAAATAAAACTGAATTTGGAGATCATTTACCTAATATGTTACCCCTTTATGTTCAAAGAAGCAAAGGTTGAAACATCAAATAAGAGCGTGATCACAACCCGAAACACACCCGAGGCCCCCGGGACCCCAATCAATCATACCAACCAACCCCAACACACATTACGGACTTGCTCGAGGCCTCAAACCACATCAAACAACTCTAAAACCATGAATTACACTCCGATTCAAACTTTATGAACTTTGAAGTTTCCAACTTCTATTTCCGATGCCGAAACCTATCAAATCGCATCCGATTGACTTCAAATTTTGCACACACGTCCAAAATGATATATCGAAGCTACTGAAACTTTCGGAATTCCATTTTGACCCTCGGATCAAAATCTTACCTATCAACCGAAATTCGCCAAAATACTAACTTTGCCAATTCAAGCTTAATTCTACACCGGTCATCCCAAAAATATTCCGGACACACACCTAAGTCCCAAATCACCTAACGAAGCTATCCGAACCATAAGATTTGTATTTTGAGTCCGATATCAAATTTCCACTTCCGGTTAAATTTTCTCAAAAACCTTCAATTTTCTATCTTTAGCCAAACGACTCCAAAATGACCCACGGACCTCCGAATTCACTTCCGATCGCTCTCCCAAATCCAGAATAACCATACGGAGCTACTCCCAGTCTCGAAATCCCAAACGGACATCAATAACACTAAAATGCATTTTAAGCCAAATTGATGCAATTTCTTCTAAAATGTTCTCTTCCATAATATGCACCAAAACGCTCCCGGGTTATCCAAAACCCGATCCAGGCATACGCCCAAGTCCGAAATCATCATATAAACCTGTTGGAACCTTCAAATCTCAATTCCGAGGTCGTATACATAAAATTCCAATTCTAGTTCATTTCTTAAATTTTAAGCTTTGGAAATGAGATTTTTCATTTAAATTTGACTCCAAACTTCTTGAATTTTAATTCTGACCATACACACAAGTCAATATACTTGAGATGAAGTTGCTCATGGCCTCAAACTACTGAATGACGCGCCGTATCTCAAAACGACCGGTTGGGTCGTTACAATCTCCCCCACTTAAACATACGTTCGTCCTCGAACGTGCTGAGAACTACACTGAAGTAGTCTGAAATCACCGGTTTAACATCTCATGCAACTTCCTGTGCTTCCACAACTCATTTGAGCACATTAGCTCGATAACTCTATAGATATACTCCTTTATTCGAGTAAATAAGCCATTAGACCCAATTCCAACATCCGGAATTTCCTGCCTAGCATGTTTCCATCATACGACCACAATATCATTCTTCACACGTTGTACCCATACATGATTGCATAACTTTGTTGAATTCACACTTTGCATCACTTTACTCATGGGACCACAATAATATTCTTTAAATATAATAGTCGAAATTCCACAAATATGATGCTCTCATTGCATCTCATGACCTACGTAGGTCTTGCTCTAGCTTTTACAACACCGATACGACGGAAGAGATGTGCAAGAATTCATATTTAGTTGCCAAGTCAACAAATCATTCAGTCTATACTTCTAACAAGATCCATTACCTTGTCCTAAACCAGAGAATGTTATTTTCCTCTATAATATACTTCATATAATCAGTTTGCACCGACCCCAAATCCCATAACCTCATCTCACCAAGTACGAACTGCTCAGGCGATAAGCCACCTCAGACATAATCAAAAGTCCTGCAAGATGACACAATGTGCCAATAGGCTACTAATTTGTACGTGATACAAAAGGAAGGCGAACACTAGAGAGAACTATTCAACTCTCACACTAACATGGACTTCCTTAGAAAAATAGGAAACAGAACACATAAAAGCAATTATGGACACTGAAATAAACATCACACTATTGCGGCGTGCAACCCGATCCCAACAATATACCCATGGCGGCGTGCCACCCGATCCAAACAATATAACCGTGGCGGCGTGCCACCCGATCCAAACAATATAACCATGGCGGCGTGCCACCCGATCCAAACAATATAACCATGACGGCGTGCCACCCGATCCCAACAATATAAAACTCACACAAGGAGCCATACGTCGAGCTGAATAGCTCATCACATCAAAATATTGAATATCGATCATAAGCACACTAAGGTGCATGATATCAGACTCAATGAAACATATAGCGATATAAGCTACAAACTCAAGCACAACTGAGGTGCGATATATGATCTGAGTCTCAAGAGCCATCATGCTCATATAACATCACCGCTGAGCGGAACCTCAACACATAAGGAATTTACCAAGCCGTCTCACACTCATACGGCACAATATATCTTTACATGAATTAACCAACCGCGAAATAAGACCGCGACTATCCCTTCATAAAGGGCGCATTGCTGGAAGAAACATAACTGGCCTGACGCAAGGCTCACTTCCACATTTAAATCTATCCACCGACCTTAAGTCTATCCTGGTCGTGCCAAGCTAAGTCAATAGTATTTCACAGGTCTATAACCCAATAAGCAGAGTGCCCTCCAACATAAATTCTCAATTGAATGATATCACCAAAATCCTCGTACTTGGTTTAAATTTCTAACCAATCAAGTGACTACAAGTCACACCTATACAATCTTCTTGTGGGTCAAGCTCCCACTATCTTCCGAATAATTAAACGGGCCTGCACATTCAACCTACCGGCTGCACTAACACTGAAAAGCGATCAGGAGTCCCTAACCGGGATGCAAAGCCTTTCTCATAGAACACCGATCTTAAATGATACTGATGTTAGTACCCATCTTACTCAAAACACTGAAACTCCTTTCCTGCTCATCCGAGCTCTTTATATCACATTCATTGACCAAGTTGTGACCTTGGTCCTTACTTCAAATTTCATACTACTCACTGCACATCACGTGCCGATATACGATAGACACAATTTCCATCATAGCTCTAGAGCTGACGATAGGCTAATATTTCATCACATAAGACTTTCCATTTAGCTCACTGCAGGAGAGCTATAACAACATACGGCGAATTCTCATAGCTATCGAATATGCCAATATCTAAGTAGTGGTCCAAGCCACCATAACCCTTCCCGAGATCTGCCTACTCGTAACAGGCCCTTAATAGAAGAATACTTCAGAATAACATCAATCACTGAGGCCGACAAGTCTCAAATGCACCGCCACAAATCACATGCATAACTTGATCACGTTGCATGAACCGATCATTGACATCAATATGCCAACTCAGTTATGGCTAATCAATCTACTTCCTTCCAGTTTATCCTGGATTGCCTTAGAAATGTTAATATCTCCCTTCAATACCTAACTTATTCCAACCGCACTTACCCCGAGTGACCTTAAATCATGAGGCCATGCTATCTCAAGAACGACGACCATTTCATGTCTCTCAAATACTACACCACAAGTCAAAACACCATAGATCGTTTTGTGCCTTTCTTCATAAGTTGCCTCAAAAGCTTGAGCCTTAACTGTACTTATAGACTCAGAATTATCAGGCACCACACTTTACCTCTTGAATTCACTAGGACCGCTATTGAGAACCATCCGGTTCTAACTTGCCCAGTACGCAACCAACTCTACTGAATTTCTTTATAACATATGAATACCCTCTCGATAAAGCACCCAGCGGAATCACTTCCCGCGAAGCCTGCACCTATACGAGGCATAAATCATGAATTTTCCCTCAAGTTTGAACATGAGCCAGTAAGGCTAAACATAACATGCATTCAACAATACATATACTCAATCATGGTCCTTTTCCCGTGGCTGCAATAACCTATTAATACGCTAGTATCCAGAATTCACGCAGGTAATTAGCCATGCGACCCAAATCATAAGCGGTGAGACTCTCCCACTAACTCAAAGCCACTATTACACGACTCTCGAGCACATTAGAAACATTCACTCAAGTCATCTACTCTTATTCAACTGCAATTAACTTGAACCTACGAACATAATCACTTGTGCCCTATTAGCACTCTGACCCCATAGGGTATGACCTCATTCCGATACAACCAAACATTACCCCGCTCCATGCACCGAGCATTCTCTACCAACGACACCTTAAAACACACTATGATTCTCACACACCTACAAAGCACCATGTAGCCCTTGTCGAATATTTCCCTGCTGATAAAAAAAATGTAGAGTTTATTAGGGACACAGGAACATCCAAAGTCCCAACATCATACCATACGAGCCTCAACTCTTGCCCATCCGCAAGTTTTCAAGAACTTTTTTTTTTTAATAGCACCTAAATACATCGCAGGCCAAATCTGATATGACACATGACCCATAATTAGATCGTTGATAGTGAAATCCTTTCACTTAGCACGAAGCCTTAAAGATACATTTTGCTAATCCACGACAATAGCCTTTATCATATGTACGTCTTCATCATAAGACAACCCAAGACATTGGTTTGGTACATGTCCTTCTTAAGACAGTTAAACTCATTTCCCTTAGTATCTCTGCTGGCTGAATTTTTTGCTAAATAGATATCTCATATGAACCATATAATCTTTATTACCACTAACTATCTTTAGATCTACATCCACCTTGTGATTCTACCTTTACTGTGACGATTAGGCAGTTAAGTAAACCTTCTCAAGACCGTACTTATCAACCGAATGTCAGAACCTAGTGCACCCCCATGTGCACAATTGAAGATTTCTCAATTCTCTTGCATTATCGATATGGATGACACGTTGTAACAATGGTTGAGTAAATTCTTGACACCCTTGAAGTCCCTCTGCAGCATCATGAACCGTCGGCGCATACTCGATACCGAGCGCACAACTTTCAATACACGAGTGGATGCAAAAGAACGTATGAGTTTAGATTTTGATGCCAAAAATGTCGCACGACAAGGAATCCAAAGAAATGAAGAGTTTCCTAAACAGTTACATAGTCCCTCGTAAATAAATACGGACGTCTCCGTATCGATCAACGAGAATCTAAGTAACCGGTCTGTGTCCCGTGACTCCTATGAACCTAGAGCTCTGATACCAACTTGTCACAACCCTAGTTCACCAATCGTGAACATGTCATGACGGCACCCAGTTCCCACGACTAGGTAAGCCTAACACGTTGCGGAATATACAAGTTTATGAACATTAAATAAGAAATAGCGGAAAACGATATAAATAAGAATGTAATTTGTGCCGCTTGGCACATACACCCGTCAAACACACTGTATAAACACCACCAAGACCCGGAATCCCACGGGTAACACAGACTAAGAGAAATACAACTGTGTCTCTATGGGTAAAGAGTATCTAAACAACAAGATGAAGGAAAAACATCTACTAGAACTATCAGAATAGAAGGATGGCCTCCGGATCCGCGGACGTAGCGGATCATACCTCGAGGTCTCCCAAGGTGCTGCTGAATCACCTAGTATGAGCCTGTCCTGATGTACCTGGATCTGCACAACAAAAGTGTGCAAAAGAGTAGCATGAGTACACCACGTCGGTACTCAGTAAGTGCCAAGCCTAACCTCGATGGAGTAGTGACGAGGAAGGTCAGGGCCCTACTGAGAGAAAATAGTTACAAAAATGATAATAACAATAATAAGCAGTTTAACGATAATAATTCCGAAATAACAACAATAAAATGATTACTGCAACCGTCTACAATTAACTAACAACAAGTATCAAACTCAATTAATAAGTCCAGGACCTGTGGGAATTGAACCCACAGTCCCATTAACAGTACCCCTGGGTCTCCGGGAATCGAACCCGCAGCCCATGTCTCAGTAAATCTCAGGATCTCCGGGAATCGAACCCGCAGTCCACATCTCAATAAATCTCAGGATCTCCGGGAATCGAACCCGCAGTCCATATCTCAATAACTCAGGATCTCCGGGAATCGAACCCGCAGTCCATATCTCAATAACTCAGGATCTCCGGGAATCGAACCCGCAGTCCACAACAATATCACTAATTAACCAACAACAAGTAACAAACTCAATTAATAAGTCCAGGACGTGTGGGAATTGAACCCACAGTCCCATTAACAGTACCCCTAGGTCTTCGGGAAACGAACCTGCAGACCATGTCTCAATAATATCTCAATAACTCAGGATCTCCGGGAATCGAACCCGTAGTCCCTACAAATAACTCAGGATCTCGGGAATCGAACCCGCAATTCCTACAAATAACTTAGGATCTCGGGAATCGAACCTGCAGTCCCTACAAATAACTCAGGATCTCGGGAATCAAACCCGCAGTCCCTACAAATAACTCAGGATCTCGGGAATCGAACCCACAGCCCTGGGATCTCCGGGAATTGAACCCGCAGTCCACCAACACATCAAATAAAGAAAACACACAGGGAGAGTATAATATGTTTAATTACAACTTCACCGAAACTAGTGCCAACTATTTATCAAGAAGTTCAAGTAAGTCAACTAGGCAATTAAACATGTTGAATCCTAGCTAATTATGCTTTTCTAACTAATACTGGGTAAAGTAACGCTTTTATCACCTAAGAGCAGGACTATCACTAATCGGACAATTCAAGTATGGTGTGTGTTACAACAACCAGCGCATGTACACGCCCGTCACCTCGCGTACAAGGCATTTAAACTATCACAAAATATCCTAGGGGTGAAAGTTCCCCACACGAGGTTAGACAAGACACTTACCTCGACTCCGGTACAAAACCGCTAAGAGACAACTCTCTTGCCGCGAATGTCGGCCTCCACATGCATAGTATCTGATAAAAATCAATAGAATCACATCAAAATAGGCCAATTGGGCATTACCCAACCAAAACAATTCAAAATACACCAAAACCCACAAGTTGCCAAAACTCGACTTTCGGTACGCTTCTCGAAAAATTACGAAAGTTATATATTCGGGTTCCTTATCTCAACCCGAGTCCGTTCATATAAAATTTATCAAAATCGGACTCCGTTTGCCCATTCAAATCAAAGATTTCCTAAAATTTAGGCCTAGGGCTCAAACCCTCCATTAATCCTCTATTAACAGTGAAATAATCATGGAGAAACATCAAAATAAATTTCTTATATTTACCTCCTTGATGAGACGAGAACAACACCGCGAAAATCACCTCAATCGGAGCTCTAGAACTCAAGATATGCTCAAAATACTAAACTTCTCGGTTTTAAACACTGACCAGGCCCATTTTCCGCTTTTGCGGAAACTTTTCGCATAGGCGGGACCGCTTTTGCGGTTCTATTTCCGCTTTTGCGGTTCCGCATCCACGGTCAAATTCCGCTTCTGCGGTTCTGACACACACCAGCATTTTCCTCGGCACGGAAATGAGCATAACTTCCTCATACGATGTCCAAATTCGACGATTCTTTTTGCTATGGCTCCGAAATTACGATACGGATCTAATGGTTCAAATAAAACTGAATTTGGAGATCATTTACCTAATATGGTACCCCTTTATGTTCAAAGAAGCAAAGGTTGAAACATCAAATAAGAGCGTGATCACAACCCGAAACACACCCGAGGCCCCCGGGACCCCAATCAATCATACCAACCAACCCCAACACACATTACGGACTTGCTCGAGGCCTCAAACCACATCAAACAACTCTAAAACCATGAATTACACCCCGATTCAAACTTTATGAACTTTGAAGTTTTCAACTTCTATTTCCGATGCCGAAACCTATCAAATCGCATCCGATTGACTTCAACTTTTGCACACACGTACAAAATGATATATCGAAGCTACAGAAACTTTCGGAATTCCATTCTGACCCTCGGATCAAAATCTCACCTATCAACCGAAATTCGCCAAAATACTAACTTTGCCAATTCAAGCTACACCGGTCATCCCAAAAATATTCCGGACACACACCTAAGTCCCAAATCACCTAACGAAGCTATCCGAACCATAAGATTTGTATTTTGAGTCCGATATCAAATTTCCACTTCCGGTCAAATTTTCTCAAAAACCTTCAATTTTCTATCTTTAGCCAAACGACTCCAAAATGACCCACGGACCTCCGAATTCACTTCCGATTGCTCTCCCAAATCCAGAATAACCATACGGAGCTACTCCCAGTCTCGGAATCCCAAACGGACATCAATAACACTAAAATGCATTTTAAGCCAAATTGATGCAATTTCTTCTAAAATGCTCTCTTCCATAATATGCGCCAAAACGCTCCCGGGTTATCCAAAACCCGATCCAGGCATACGCCCAAGTCCGAAATCATCATATGAACCTGTTGGAACCTTCAAATCTCAATTCCGAGGTCGTATACATAAAATTCCAATCCTAGTTCATTTCTTAAATTTTAAGCTTTGGAAATGAGAATTTTCATTTAAATTTGACTCCAAACTTCTTGAATTTTAATTCTGACCATACACACAAGTCATTATACTTGAGATGAAGTTGCTCATGGCCTCAAACTGCTGAATGACGCGCCGTATCTCAAAACGACAGGTTGGGTCATTACATTAGCATAAAAGAAGGAAGTTCATTTGGGAAATATTTGAGATTTCCTATGTTCCAAGGAAAACCTCGAAATCAAGACTTCCAATTCCTTCTTGATAATTTTAAACATAAACTTGCTGGATGGAAAATAAATTTTCTCACAATGGCTGGCAGACCTACGCTTATTAAATCTACTTTAAATAATTTACCTAATCATATCATGCAATATATTACCATTCCACAATCTATTATGTCAAGCATGAATCAATATCAGCGTAATTTCTTATGGGGCACTACTAGTACACGTAAAAAGATTTACCTGCTAAAATGAAACACCGTCACCACTTTCAAAGAAGCAGGTGATCTGGGAATACAAAGACTAGATGTTAAAAACTCAACAATCATAGCTAATTTAGCTTGGAGAGCTTTAAAATCACCTATTCCTTGTGGGCAAAAATAATTATCAATAAATACTTGGATAAGAACACTGCTTGCAAAATACTCTCGCATTTGGTCCAATTTAATGAAAGGCTGGCAAACTTGCCAAAAACGTTTACAATGGAGAATTGGAACAGGCCAACATATTAAATTTTGGGACGATCCCTGGTTAAAGCCTGGTATTTCACTACGCTCTCTTATTCAAGGACCTCTTCCAATCAATCAGCATCATATTATGGTTTCATCTTTCCTACAAAATACTAATTGGGATTGAAAGAATATTCCCTTTGAATTACCTATGGATATAGTGCAAGAAATCAATAATATTTATATTCTTCATCTTCAAAAGGGTCATGATGCTCCCTACTGGGGCTTATCTCCATTTGGTAAATTTACAACAAATTCTAGCTACCATAGCCTAATGGAAGAAGGCACTGACAAATACGCATCCTCTAAACTTCAACTGGATATGAAAACTTCAAATAGTACCTAAAATTAAAACTTTTATTTGGTTATTATGCCATGATCGACTACCAACTAAGGTCTACCTTACATATATACACCTAATACAAAATAACATATGTGACTACTGCCAAGATGTGGAAGAAACAATTCGTCACATATTCCTTGAATGTAAGAATGCTAAAATCTTTTGGAATGAACTAGGTCTTGCAAATCTAATTCACTATCTAAATACCATTCAGGGTACAAAAAAATTGGGTTTATGCTTTAATTAACTTTAACAATGTTAGCCTCCCGTATAAATTAAGGCCAACCACGTTCTTTCCTATTTGCTTATGGAACACTTGGTTAACTCGAAATAAGAACAATTTTAACTCTCTCAAGGAAAAAGTTAACATCTCTACAATTTCGATGCAAGCAACTGAGTTTGCTTATGTTGCAGCTCATTATCATAAACTCAGGAAAAAAACATCTGCACGTGCTTAAATGGCAACCACCTGCACAAAATTCTTATAAAATGAACACTGATGGTGCTACTGATACTAATGTCAATGGTATTGGGGGAGTAATTCGTGACTCAAAAGGGACATGGATACTAGGTTTTGCACAAGCAATACATAAGAAATCTGCCATATTAACCGAATTACATGCTTTCATTACAGGCCTTAAAATAGCTTTTAAATATAATCTAAAGCCTATAGAAATAGAGCTGGATGCGAAGCACATAATTTCTATATTACAAAAGGAGAATGCTCATTATACTAATATCATAAATGAATGTATATATCTCCTCCACCAACTTGATAATCCGCGAGTACAACTTGCATATAGAGAACAAAATATGGTAGCGGATCAATTAGCAAAGGCAGCCAAACTTTTTGTACCCATACTTGATCCTTGCGTGTATAAGATATCTCCTGTTTTTGCGGCACTAGCAATGGTTAAGGACAAGCATCACTTTTTGAATGTAACTACAAATCAAGCAGTAGTTGACATTAGTAGTAGTAATTATGTTAATACTGTAGTACATGATAAGGATAGTGATAGAACTAACTATGATTTGCCTACTACTATTTTACCTAACTTTTGTAATAGAAATCTTTATATGCGATAATTAAAATATATATATATATATATATATATATATATATATATATATATATATATATATATATATATATATATATATATATTTTTTTTTTTGTAATAGAAATCTTTATATGCAGTAATCATACAAACAAATTGTCTACGTAAAGTACCATTGGTCTTTATATGCGTACTCTAGGTTGGAAGAGCCTAGTGTTTCAAATGACAACACTTTGTGAACTCCTCTCCAATTCTCAAGTATTGGACAACATCCCATTATGTACACCTGCAACAACCTCTGGAAGTGAATTCATTAATAGATACAGTCGATGGCAATATTTGTCATGCTTCATACAGTTACAAAATTCGCCATCATAATCCTACAAATCAAACCCACAAACAAAAAGTACATATAGATAATAGATATTACACAAGCAAAAAAAGGCACTAATACAGTCTTTTAGTTGAGGAAACAACAAATTCAAACAGAAAACATATTGTAAAACAAAGGGTTACCAAGTGAAAGCTCAACAAATTACTTTGGTCTTAAACAAATTAGTCACACATTAGTCAAAAACTGAGGCTTTTTCCCCTTTGTAAGGAAATTAATACATTTTTTACATCCTCATCAGACAGAGACCAGCAGATTTCAACAATATCAACCAAAACATTCAATATGGAAAAATACTAAAGGCATAACAATGCTTCAACCTTTTGAGAAAATTAGTGATATCTAGCATTACTTCTATGTTATTTATATTCAAAGATTTATGTTGTACACCAAAATTATGATAAAAGACAGGATATTTCAGATGTTAAACTGAAGTTTTACCATTTTTAAAGCATCTTCTGTTTTTCTCCTTTCTCAAATAGATTAATCTTTGGCCAAACATTAGTTATCATGTGCTTGCTTCTTGGCATATATATCATGATTACGAACTTTTCTCATAGACCCTTCTAGGAAAGTCATATGTTTTTTTCCTTTAGGAATAGCTCAAATCAAAAAATAGCCATTTGGAGCTTTAGCATAACATATGTAATTACTTAAATAGGCAGAAAAAATATGGTCAATATTCTGTCATAATCCAGCCGGATTCTATCCTTGATCAGATTGAAATATTCTCCATTCTTTTATGAAAGTAAATTATATACCTAATGTTCATTTTTTCAACTGTGTTGGGACTTAGTGAAAATAGTGGTCCATAAGAAATCAATATGGATATCCAAAAGAAAAATTATTTTCTGTACAATGTGGCATAATATGAAATTTTAGTATACAAAAATATGTATAAAAGAGGATACAAGAACACTGTGTGGCTCTAAAAATATTCAGTACAACCACACTTATCTATTATAGATACAATGCTCAAATATATAAAGATTGTTTATAATTTCAAATATAATATCAGCACATCCTAAACATCAGTTATGAGTACCTCACTATAGTGTCCATTAGCCAACCTCTGCCATTCAAAAACACCAGCTTAGGAGAAGACTATATTACTACTTATATAGCTTCCAGAAAATAAAATATATATGCAGGTGAATATAGGAAATGATAGAAGTACTATGGCATAAATAATTGTGGTATCATGTAGGCATTGAAAAGGTAAAAGAAATAGTAGTCTATTGGAAACTTTGAAGAGGTATTTTCATGATAGTACAAGAACTCTGATGCATTCGTAGCAAAATCATCTTCTCACTAGAGGAAGAATTAATAGATGGTAACCATATTTGCATTTATCCACCAAAGAGGGGCTACAAAGTGCCAATATTTTCATCTCTCTTATAGAGTGCCGATCTTTTCTTCTTTCTTGTTGATCACTTTATTCTTTTGCAGTCTCATATATTAGACTCGTGCTATAAGGGCCTATTTTTATCAGATTGCATCATTCCATATAATTCACGTTACAATCTATCACACTTTTATCGACATGTATTTTTTTAGAGGTTTCATTTTTTACACTTACTCGACATTGCTGAAGCCCTTTTTATTCCCTGAATATTTCTCTGAAGAATAAGGATTCCAAGAACACTAAAGTAAAATTGAATCTCTACTGGAATTTAATCTTATCAACATATATTACAAACAAATAATGACTAAAATAAACAGACAATATTTATACTTAAATAATTCACCAAGAAGTTTAAAAAAAGCTAATAGAAGTGAAGTACTTACAAATTGACGTACATACGCAGGAGGAGATAGCAACCACAACCAGAGCAAAAACTGAATTAAAGAAGATAAAATAAAACAAAACAACAACATCAGAAATAGGGATGCGCAACCCAAGAAGTTGGAGAAAATGCTCAAAATAAGATAAATGGGTAAAACCTAGAAAGGAAGAAAGAGAGAACAAAAAAGGTACAAAATCACAGGAACAATAGCAGCGGAAAACACAAAGAATAAATTGCGAAAACCTTCAAATATCTCCCAATACCATCGCTAAAAACCCCAGCACAACTCACAGGTACAACAAACCCCAAAATCTAATACCAAATTGAAAAATCAACAAATCTGATAAAAGCTGATGATCAGAGAAACACAGAAGCATAGAAATAATCGAACAAATTGGCTTTAGATCACAGTCGAATTTGAACATCAAAAAGGGATTACTACCTGATTTTGCTGCTGTTGTTCGATGCTACATTTCGACTATGATGGGTTAATGTGGATTATTATTGTACTGCCCTTTTTTTCTTAGTGCATTACAATGATGATATCAGATTATATTGGTTAAGCTAACAATATTCTAGATTGGAATGTAGAACAAAAAGAGAAACAGAAAAAGGAAGGTGCTAGGAGTCAGAGAGAAAGCAAAATGTAAAATAATACGTGTCTGAAACCTGAGCTTAGAAAGACACGTTTCTTAGAAGATGTTAAAATGTCTAATATGCCCTTAATTTGGAATTTATTGACATTAAGTCGAAACCTGGGCTTTTTTATTATATAAAAATTAAATTATATAATTACACTTATGCAATGAAACAATAAACTTTTGTAATTATACTATAGCTTATAAATAGAGTCATAATTATACAACTGTATAATTATTAGGCTCCTAGTACCTACACCAATTACGCAGTGGCCTTCGAAACAGACCCTAAACCGTAATATTTTCAATGTTTAATATGGTCAAAAGAAGTACTACTATTTAAATTCGAAACTTGGTCCATCTGTAGCAGCCAGCGATGACGCACTTTGTATACTTGATTTGAAACTTCACACCTACAGTACAATATTCTCTCCCTAAATTTCGTCAGTGCTTTGCTCACACCAGACCTTGATCAATGCTATAAAACCTCCAATTTCCCTTCCTGTTGATCATCAAATTTCACCCCCACAATTCTATTTCGCAGCAGCAGCAGTCGAACCAGCAACTATATATGGCTACTTCGTAAGTTTAGCATCCTCTTTTAATATTCTTTTAGGTTTCTATTATGTAGTCCCAAGTACGTACACTAATACTGATAAGTGTATGCGTATATACGAAAAGTTTGATTTCTATTCTCCCCTTTTAATGTATGTTGATGGGGTTTATTTGATTTGTACAGAAATGTACAGGAGGTTCTTCCTCCGTCTCTTGATTCTACTTCTCAACCCCCGACTCTCTTTGATGGAACTACCAGGTACCCTTTTTCTAACCTTCTCTGTTTTTTTTTCTTGGTTATTTGTTTTATTTGGTAGATCGTAAATTGTAAA
The DNA here is from genome assembly GCA_032618575.1 of Nicotiana noctiflora. NCBI lineage: Eukaryota > Viridiplantae > Streptophyta > Magnoliopsida > Solanales > Solanaceae > Nicotiana > Nicotiana noctiflora. Next base: position 262,567 of record JASVEL010002973.1, read on the forward strand.
GTTGTCTCCTTGTACGGGTTCAACCTGTGGAGCAGCCACTAATGTTTGCATTATGGTACAGCACATCTTGGGCTACGCAGGCGGATTCATGATTTAAAGTTTATGCGTTCCTGTCATAATCTCAAATTAATATACAATAATAACTGGATTCACATGTAGATATTTATAAATATTTAATAGAAATACGGGTCTATGCAAAAGGGGGTGCGGCCCTTCCCGTCCCGACCTTGCCTTAATGGGTGATGCTTTGTGCACCTGCATGCCCTTTTTTGATAGATTGTGAACTGTGGTTCTTTTTTTCTTTTGTTTTTGAAGGTTGTATATCAATTATCAGTGCCCTTTTGCTCAGCGTGTATGGATTACCAGAAACGTTAAGGTTCGTTAACTGCAAATTTGTTTCCCTATTACTTTAAAGTTGTTAGCTTGGTAATTACGCTGATTTTCTTTTACGCCTGTATTACTTAGAATCTTGAATTTATCCAAATGAATGTTGTATGATCAACGATTGAATGGAAGTAAATAAACTTTGAAGTTTTTGACAATTGCAGGGATTGCAACATAAGATTGAGTTAGTTCCAATTGATCTTCAGAATAGGCCTGCTTGGTACAAGGAAAAAGTTTACCCGCAAAATAAGGTAATTTCTCTTAAAGCACAAAGTCCATTATTTCTATCAAAGAGCTGAACTTCCTGCTAGTTGCCATGTTATATCAAAGTGTTAAGCCTTATGGGTAAGTGGAATTGCCGAATGTGCTATATCTGCCAGTTACAAAAAGCTGGAAATCTCCTGAATAAGATTAAGTATGCTTGCAACAATAACAACAAAATACCCAACATAATCCCACAAGTGAGGTCCGAGGAGGGTAGTGTGTACAGAACCTTATCCCTACCTTGTGTGAGGTGAAGAGGTTGTATCCAATAGGTCCTCGGTTTAAGGGAAAAAACAAAGCAAGTTTAAAGAAAAAAACACTTCACTAAAGCATGCTTGCAACTCTATAAGAAAATAATTCAATTTCATGGTTTTCTCCTGAAACCAATACAAGAATGAGGGGTTCTTCGGCCATGAAGAGCATAACCTTTTCCTTTGAATATGTGTTTTGTTCTATTCTTCTATAGGTGCCCGCACTGGAGCACGACAACAAAGTGATTGGAGAGAGTCTCGATCTGATTAAATATGTTGACAGCAACTTTGAGGGGCCATCTCTTCTACCTGATGTAAGCTGCAAATTTCTGTAAATTGCACCAACAGCAAAAAAAAAAGGAAGTAGAACTTTTAAATGTGATACAACTTGTAAATTGGTTTAGGACTCTGAAAAACAAAAGTATGCTGAAGAGTTGATGGCTTACAGTGATACATTCCTGAAAGAAGTATGTACTTCGTTTAAAGGAGATGTTGAGAAGCAGGCTGGTAAGGTTTATTTTGAAGTTTATTACAACTATATATTATTGTGTAATTACCCTCATGAGAAGTTAACAATAATTCACATTTACACCAGGATCACAATTTGACTACTTAGAAAAAGCTCTGGACAAATTTGACGACGGACCCTTTTTCCTTGGTCAATTCAGTCAGGTCAGTTATATTTATATATACTTCGTTGAGGTATTTCCCTCTCAATGGTATACAGTGTAAGATGGTAACTTTACTAAAATATACAAAGCTATTACCTCTTAATAAAGACCTAGATGTTTGTTTCTGGATATTGAAATCTCATCATACTAAATTTGAAACTGTGGTGCATTAGGTCGACATAGTGTATTCTCCCTTTGTTGAAAGGTTCCAAATCTTCTTGCAAGAAGTGTTCAAGTATGATATCACTTCTGGGAGGCCAAACCTAGCAAAATGGATAGAGGTATGAACTCTATCTATTCTAACTTTACTTGCCTTAAAATCGTGTAAGTAAAAGTACTTGGCTGTCCCATAAGCTGGTATTTCTAGTGTTCAAGATATACACTGGTAAAAGCAATGGAAACTAAGAAAGGGTAATAACCAAGAAATGGGTGCTTATGAGGGGTGGGATTGGAGGATTTTCTTTTTGTGGTAGAAGTTCAATATTTTTAATGCTGCACTAAAAATATGGTCGCTGGACTAGTTTTGGATTGAGGCGTAGTTGACTCATTAATTATTTGATTGGTTATGCTATATGATTGCCCTGCAGGAAGTGAACAAACTTGATGGTTACAAGCAGACAAAAGTTGATCCCCAGAAAGTGGTCGACTTATATAAGAGCCGCTTTTTGGTAGTTACTCATGCGTAAAGAACTTGATATTTTCATATCTTGTGTGTGAATAGTCTATGTAATTCTTCTCCATCTGTTTATTGCAGGCGTAAAACTGAAAATTACTTGATCCATCAATGTCGATAATTAAACGGATAAGTGGTGCTCTGTTCATGTCATGGACTTGAAGGATTCTGCATAAGTAAATACATAAATAAAGTGGTCTATGTTTGTTGTCTGTGCTTGTGCTGGAGAGTTGTATCAGTATAGTTATAGAATTTCAGGAGTTACAGTTATGTTGTGCGTGTGTATCATACTACTTAATGAAATATTACGTGTTCCATAGTTGTATTTTCTGGCGAATTATAATGTATTCAATTCTCTGTCAACTCTTCATATACTCCTGCAATTTTATTTTGCTCCAGTAGTTCCTGTAATGGTTAAAAATTAAACTTCCTGAGCAAATAAGTCATATGACTATTATGTGCTCATTAACTAGAGTACCAAAAAGTTTGGAATGCTAATTGATAAGAAAAGGTATTTCCATGAGTATAAAAGCATAAGGGAAGGAGACGCCTAGTGCAAGTATAATAGCATAGAGGGTGCAATAGTGAAGATACTAGAGTGGTTTGGCACTCCTGGTCAGCATGTATAAGAGCGGAAGTAGGAGTAGGTTCTTCCTTGCCATCAATAACCATGCATGAAGGAGGAATTGGACGGATTTAGCAAATGGGGTTAGTCCGGTGCACTAAGCTCTCGTTATGTGTAGGGTCCGAGAAAGAGTTGAAATATAAGAGTCCATCGTACGCAACCTTGCCATGCACTATAGCAAGAAGCTGGTTCCGCCAATAAATAAAAGAACCAACACCAAACATACTGGCGTATTTCTGATTGCACAGTTAACGAGAATTAATCAATGGAATAACTGCATGGTAAGTGAAGAATTAGCACATCATTTTCTCTGCAAAAGTTTGCCAGCTTATCCTATAAATTAGGTAGGAAAAATATAATTTACTCAAATAAGAAGTCATATCATCAGATAATTGTTCTCAACTTAACTAAAACGATAGAGGCCAATAGTTTACATTGCTGATGTTTGGAAAGAGATCAACAGCACCCTCTTCTGGCATAGGTTTTTTCCAGGTTCAATGGCTTCAACATAGTCATATTCCGTAATATTTCATAAAAACATAGTTTAGCAAAGGAAATATAATGACTACTGCAGTAAGTTTAACTTCATTCATTTCCCATTCGCTAAACCATCTTCTTAAGAGTATACTATTAGCACATTGTTTATTTATTGGAATGAGGTTCATCTGAGCACGTCGACTATGATTTGTCTTTCATAGCTGAAGATTTTGAGCTTGTTTTGGATGACTCAGAGTTTGGCCTTCTATTTGGAACGCCATGGTTGTGTTTTCCTTCATATGTATTAATGAAGGCTTTTGGATCATCTGTGGTTCTTTCAACAAACTTTCTCACGTTGCATTTGGGACTTGTGCATCTATAATAGCTCCTGTAGATAGCACCAATCAAGACATGATAATAAGACAATATGTCGCATTACGTGGGGAGGTAAGAATGATTGGAGGTTAAGAAAAAATATTTGCACATTGAAATTGAATCATCTAACAAAGTCTCAGTATTATGAACCTGATCTTTACCATTCGAAAAGCTACCAAATCCATAAATAACCTTCATCATATGCAGGGCTCTGTGAGTTATTATTTTTCCTTCCGATATGTATCGCATTCCCTTGGACTTTGTGTACTATTTTTGTCCTATATTGCGTGAACTCTCCAAAATGTTGACGCACCCGTATTAGAACCTCTAAAAATACACTACTTTTGAAGAATCCGACACGCACCCGGAGATATTTTTGGAGAATTCAAGCAACATAGTTTTTGTCCATAAGGATGAGAAAAGGATTTTACCTGGGATATGAACTTCCCTTCACAACCTTCTGGCCATATTTTCGCCAGCGAAAGCCATCCCCGGTAATTTCAGAGTCAGTAGTATTTTGGTTTGGCATATAAGGAAATGCACTTTCCCCTGATGTACCTGCTTCATTGGGTTGTCCTTCAATTTTCCTGGAAGTAAAACCCCATAGTAGTCACTAATCAGTTTAATTACTTCTGCAATGAAAAGTAAACTGATAAAATGAAAGACCACAGTCCCAAATATTTAATGAAATGAAGTATTCCCTAATACCAAGTCAAAGAAACCTTAGAATTCACATTGGGAAACTCTCACCTTAAGTTTTGTTGCGAAGGAGGTTCTTTCAAAAATTTGTGAAAGATGAACTAATACACAAATGACTTAGCAACAGTAAAGAGTGAAAAGATTTTGCTACCAAGGCGTCCGTAGATGCACTTATTTCAGATAGCTGATTTAATTGAATTTTCTTGCTACTTACCTTCTTTTGGTTTTTGGTTCATCACAAGTAGCCTCCAATTTTTTACTTCCTTCAGCAGAATCTTCAGAATTTCGGTCAGCAGTGTGCATTCCCACAGCTGCAATGGAATCATAAAAGCATGGTGCTTTGCTGGAATAAGCTGAATGTATAGACAATCCACCGTCATTCTGATTTTCCATCCTACATACGTAAGCTTCACTCGTATGAGGATGTTGGTTACTCCATGCAGGTTTATTTGTTTCTTTGGTATTGTCATTGCATACGGCTGCTCGGTCTTGTCCATCTGACAAGTTGCGCTTTGGAGGCTGAGGCTTTGGGTGGTTGTGCTCACCCCTGTAAACAATTTCTGCAATCTGTCCATCAAATGATCTTTCAACCTTCTTTTTCACAGGACACTTTAGATGCGTGCACTTATAGTAACTTCTCGGGTATTCACTTCCTTTAACTTGCTTTTGCCCATATTTTCTCCAATTATATCCATCATAACTAGGACGATCAACATTACTCGTGTTGATTAAAGATTGTTCACCTTCTTCTGTGTTCTCTGATACAATTGTTGAATGCACCTTTTTTTTGTCCTGTCCTGATTTTGCTAAACGACTTTGTTGAGATTCTGCCGTGAGGTCATGTTGTTTAACTTCATTTGCTGAATGAACATGAGCCTCACGATCAGCTACTTCTCGTTGCTGATCGGATGCAGAGGTTCCCTATGCATAAGATGTGCTAGATTTTATTATTGCCACAGAGCAAGAGTATAGTAGTACATTATCACAGCTTCTTTAGCCATGTAAAAAGGAAACCAACCTTATTTTCAAGGAGAGGAATAGTTTTCCGTGGTGCAAGTTTAGCCATGGGTTTATACAGGACCTTGGGTTTCTCTAACAGTTGCAAGATGTTATCAGATCGAGTACCAACTGGTGCACCAGACATAGCAACCTGAAAAACAAGTCTTTCTATAAGATTACAAATTGCTCAAAAAACAACTGAAATATTACTTCAAGATGCACGTTAGTAGTAAAAGGAAACAAAGAAGAGGTTTGGGGCCATATAAAATGATGGGAACTTAGAAAAGAGATTATCGACCTGTGAAGGAAGATCTTCGACTAAAGCATTGTTTGTTGTAGGCTTTAACCTGACAGTCTTTGGTCTTATGGCTGTAGTAGCCATTTCAGAATGAACATCTGTCGATGAGATATCTATCGCACCAGCCAAGAGCTCTGAGAAAGATTTGTAAATAAGACATCTAGGCCTTGAAGCGACTGGTCTAGCTATAGCTATTTTTGCTCCTTCATTGACTTCCATCTTCGTCTGTTGTCTTCCATATAAAAATTGAATAAAAGTAAATTTTGAAAGTTCGCGACACAGCTAGGAAAAAGGACATAAATAAACAAAAACATATGGAAATAGTAAAACCAATTAAAAGGATGTTTCAAGTCCTACAGCCTTGAGTTCTAAAGTTGTCCAGTAATGTCAAGAAAGATATCTACTCGTTCCTTTCATTTGGACTTGATTGTATAAACATCTCGGAAGTTCTCCAATCTTAGTGAATCTGTCAATAACTTAACTGCCTGATTCAACAGACTTGACTACAATTATATAAATATAAGTTGTATTCAGGTACTCTAGTTGTGCATTCATCTTACTATCGTAAATTCGGAAGTGTGATAAGGTTTTCTCAGAACTTATTAACAGCTAGATTAACCTAACTCCACACTGTCAAAACTAAAGCTCCCGTTTGGCCATAAATTTGATAGTTTTTGTTTCTTTTTTTTTTCAAATTTTGTTTCAAATATATGTTTGTTTATAGATTTTGAACCATTTTTTTAAAGTAGTTTTTGAAGTTTTCTACTCACAAAACTTCAAATTCTTTTCGAGTGAAATTCATTTCCGAACACAATTTCAACTATCAAAAACTCGTTTTCTTTAAAATTTCAACCAAACCTATGTCCAAACGCTAGTAGCCACTAAAACTTCATAAATGTAGAAATTGGTTCCTTGTGTTATCAGTCAATAGACGTTAAGGCCACTTCAAACTATCAAAAGTAAAAGAAGTACTAACAATTTTAGTCTACAAGTGAATCAATAGCTTATTACTCCCTCCGTTTCAATTTATGTGAATCAGTTTGACTAGGCACAAAGATTAATAAAAAATGAATACTTTTGAAATTTGTGGTCCTAAACAATTTAAAAAGGGGCCAGAGTATTTGTGTGGTTATAAAAGCTTCTCAGTAAAGGTAGAATTGTAAGTTTAAGCTAAATAGTTTTCAAATTTAGAAAGGGGTCAATTCTTTTTGGAAGGAACCAAAAAAGAAATATGTTACATAAACTTAAACGGGACTATTTTTTTCATGAAAGAGACTCAATAATAAAGTTCAATCCTTTTAATTAGGAGTAAATTTGTGAGGTCTTTGGATTCGAGCTTTAGGAATGAAAAAATTATAGTAAAAAGTGTTTTCCTCTTTAACGGGCCTTACACGATGCGAAATACAGTTTGTCTGGGTCTCACTGCAAATACCGAAAAAAAAAATAGTAAAAGGATAAGACCCCAAAGAACTGAAGAAGAATCCTTTACCAAGTAATAGTTGATGGAGAAAAACCTATGAATTCATCTGGGCTCCCATTGAATCCCAGTTACTTTAATAACAAAGCGTTTAACAGAACCTGCATTGCAAAATTCAAACAATTTCAAGTATGTTGATCATGACCTCAATGCTTTTGCAAATTTAAGCAAATAAAAGATAAAATTCAAAGGAGGAACTGTTTGTCGAATGGAAATACGAACTAACCCTAAAATGAAAATCTTCAGTTCTACTTTTCCAGTAAACATGAACATATCAGCGTGGTAAAGTGTGGAAACTTGTCCCTTTAATAGAACAATATACAGAAATACAGAATAGAAGTTTAGTGGGAATGATTATTGAGAAATAGGTGAAAGATATAATTAATGTAGAGAAAAAGAATATTTTCTTACGTTTTTCACTGGTTTTCTGCAACTCAAATTGTAATTGAGTTAGCAGGGACTGAAGAGAGTTAGAAAAAGATAGAAAGCTACAGTTTTTAACATCTAAGAATTGTTTGTGTCCAACTGTCTATTAGGCCAACTAACTGTCTAATGTTAGCTGTTGCACTTTTGACTTTCTGATGAGTGTTTGTGTTTCTGTTTGTATGTGAATTTAGCTGCTTACATAAAAAAAAAAAAAAAAATCACCCACAAATTAATTCTGGAAATGTCTAATATAAACTGGAAAACTAATTAGTCGTTAGGATAAGGATTAATCAACTTTTATCTTGTCGTAACTACTGTCACGACAATAAGATATCATTTATTCAATTCTCAAATGAAAAGTTATAACAACTTATAGAGAAGTATTTGTGGTCCAAAAAATAGGCATTGTGGCTTGTAAGATCTTCTTTTTTTATTATCTCTTCTCTTCGACACATTCCTCTTTTATACACAATTGCAAGCACATTAGTAACACAGCACTCTACCCTAGAGTAGGGGTAAGGTCTGTGTACATACTACCTTCCCCAGACCTCACTTTGTGAGATTATACTGGATTATTGTTGTTGATGTTGTATTAGTATAACAAAGCTCCCATTTTTTCAATCCGGCGTTTTGAAAGTTGTTCATAACCCAACAAAGATGATTATATACAACTATAATATCTTACTAGAGTTGAAGGAGTTAAAGGACCAGTTACAGGATTTACTAGAGAAGGGTTTTATGAGGCCTAGTGTTTCTCCTTGGGGTGTGTTAGTGTTATTTGTGAAGAAGAAGGATGGTTCGATATGGATGTGTATTGATTACTTGCAGTTGAACAAGGTGGCGATGAAGAACAAGTATCCATTGCCGAGGATTGACGATTTGTTTGACGAACTTCAGGAAGCAAAGGTGTTGTCAAAGATAGACTTGAGATCTAGCTACCATCAACTGAAGATTAGGGCGTCTCATGTCCACAAGACAGCATTCTGCACTCGGTATGGGCACTATGAGTTTTTAGTCATGTCATTTAGGTTGACCAATGCCCCGACAACATTTATGGAGTTGATGAACGAGCGTTCAGGTCATATCTAAACTTATTCGTGATAGTCTTTATTGATGATATTATGGTGTACTCCTGCAGCAAGAAGGAGCACGAGCAACACCTCAGAGTGGTTCTTCAAACTCTGAAGGATGCTCAGCTATATGCCATGTTTTCGAAGTGTGAGTTCTTGTTGAGTTCGGTTGCATTTTTGGGTAACATTGTATCAGCAAAGGGTATTTAGGTGGACCCGAAGAAGATTGAGGCAGTCAAGAATTGGCCTTGACCAACTTCAGTGACCGAGATTCGGAGTTTCTTGGGGTTGGCAGGTTATTACCATCCGTTCGTGGAGGGATTTTCGTCTATTGCAGTCCTGATGACCAGATTGACCCAGAAGGGTGCCTAGTTCAGGGTGGTCAGATGAGTGTGAGGTGAGCTTTCAGAAGCGCAAGATATCTCTGACTATGGCACGGTGTTGGTTTTGCCCACGGGTTCAGGTCCTAACATAGTCTATTGTGATGCTTCCCGTATTATGCTTGGAGCATTATTGATGTAGGATGGCAAAGTTATTTCTTATGCTTCAAGACAATTGAAGATCCACGAGAAGAATTATCCGGTTTATGATCTAGAGTTAGCGGATGTTGTTCATGCTTTGAAGATTTGGAGGCATTATCTATTTGGCCTGAACATCTAAATCAAGCAGTCTTTGGCTGGATCACAAGAGCCTCCAGTACTTGTTCAAGTATAAGGAGTTGAATTTTAGGTAGAGGAGGTGGCTGGAGTTATTGAAACACTATGATATTACTATCTTATACCACCCGGGTAAGGCCAATATGGTGGCCTGAACATCTAACCCAAGCGGTCTCTGGCCGGATCACAAGAGCCTCCAGTACTTGTTCAGGTAGAAGGAGTTGAATTTGAGGCAGAGGAGGTGGTTGGAGTTGTTGAAAGACTATGATGTTACTATCTTATACCACCTGGGTAAGGCTAATGTGGTGGTCGATGCATTGAGCAGGAAATCCGCCAGCATGGGTAGTCTTGCTTATATTCCGGCCAGCCAGAGACCGCTTGGTTTAGATGTTCAGGCTTCGGTCAATCGATTGGTACGATTAGATATTTCTGAGACCAGCAAAGTGTTATCTCGCACGGTCGCCCCACGGTCGCCCGCTCTTCTTTATGGGAGTGTATCCGTGATCCGCAGTTTGATGATCTCCATTTGTGTGTCCTGAGAGACACGGTGCAACATGGAGGTGCCACAAAGGTGACCTTAGATGATGATGGTGTTTTAAGATTGCAGGGGCGAGTTTGTGTGCCTAATGTTGATGGGATTCGAGAGTTGATCTTAGCGGAAGCCCATAGTTCTCGGTATTCTATTCACCCGGGCGCCGCGAAGATGTATCAGGACTTGCGATAGTATTATTGGTGGCGTAGAATGAAGAAGGATATTTTGTGTATATGGCTCGGTGTTTGAATTGTCAGCAGTTCAAATATAAGCATTAGAGGTCCGGTGTTTTGTTTCAGAGGATTGAGCTTCCCGAGTGGAAGTAGGAGAGAAGTACCATGGATTAAATAACTGGACTTTCGTTGACTCGGAAAAAGTTTGATGCTATTTTGGTCATTGTTGATAGGCTGACCAAGTCAGCATATTTCCTTCCAGTGGCAGTCTCTTATTCATCCGAAAGGTTAGCTGAGATTATATCCGGGAGATTGTCCGCCTTCATGGGGTGTCGGTATCTATCATTTCGGACCGGGGTACACAGTATACCTTGCGCTTCTGGAGAGCAATTCAGCAAGAGTTAGGCATCCAAGTTCAGTTGAGCATAGCATTTCATCTTCAGACGGACAGTTAGTCCGAGCGGACTATACAGATTTTGGAGGATATGCTCCGAGCTTGTGTCATTGATTTTGGAGGTTCGTGGGACTAGTTTTTTCCTTTAGCGGAGTTCACCTACAACAATAGCTACCAGTCCAGTATTGAGATGGCCCCATATGAGGCATTGTACGATAGGCGATGTCGGTCTCTAGCCAGATGGTTTGAGCCGAGAGAGGCTCAATTATTGGTACAGACTTAGTTGTCTTAGATAAGGTCAAGACCATCCAGGGGAGGCTTTGTTCAACTTAGTCTAGGCAGAAGAGGTATGCAGACCGTAAGGTCCGGGATGTAGCTTTTATGGTTGGTGAGCGGGTATTGCTCCGGGTGTCGCCTATAAAGGGCGTGATGAGGTTCGAAAAGAAGGGCAAGCTTAGCCCTAAGAACATTGGCCCGTATGAGATTCTTGATCGAGTAGGAGATGTAGCTTATACACTTGCATTGCCACCTAGCTTATCAGTTGTGCATCTAGTTTTTCATGTGTCTATACTTCGGAGGTATCACGACGATCCTACCCATGTGTTAGACTTCAGCACTGTCCAGTTGGACTAGGATTTATCTTATGAGGATGAGCCGGTAGCTATTATAGATCGGCGGGTTCGTCAGTAGAGATCTAGGAGTTTTCCCTCTGTTCGTGTTCAGTGGAGAGGTCAGCCTCTTGAGGCCTCGACCTGGGAGTCCGAGTCTGATATGCAGAGTTGTTATCCTCATCTGTTCCCCGACTCAGGTACTCTTTTCTTTTGTCCGTTCGAGGATGTGACTGTCACACCTCTTTTTTACGCACCCGCAAGGATGCGAAGAGTTTTTCCAATTAAAGGACAATCGAGATGGGATTTATTTTAATTACTTCAGAGTCGCCACTTGGGAGATTTTATGGTGTCCCAAGTCACCGGTTAAATCCCGAATCGAGGAAAAGAATGACTCTATTTAACAGTCCGCGAACCAGAAATCCGGATAAGGAATTCTATTAACCGGGAGAAGGTATTAGGCATTCCCGAATTCCGTGGTTCTAGCACGGTCGCTCAACTGTCGTGTTTGGCTTATCTATCTGCTTTTACCATTTATGTACTTAGTGCAAGTTGATACCCCTTTTACCACTTTTATTATTGGTTGTGATTTACGAAAGAGAGAGTTGCTCAAAAATATGCTTTCGAATCACGTCACATGAAATGCACCCGGATCCTCAACATATTTTCATTCAACATTTCGGGGTTTGGATTTGGGTCACATGAAATGCACACCCGTATTTAAAAGGTAAAACTAAAATATGTGCCCGGATCGACTACTTATTTACATTGTTGAGAAAGGCGTGATATTCGTTAAGAAACGACGCATCTCGAAACCTAAGTATTTATATGTACATTTATGACGGCTATGTGATTAGTGTAACTATTGGGCGAGGCGTACCTTTGATTCAAATCTAAAGCGAACTACATCTCACTGTATCTTACTTGTATCTTACTTAAGAGTTGATTCCAAATTACTTAAAACTTGCTACGAACCACATCGCATGAAATGCGCCTGTGGTTCATGACATGCTTTATTTACTTTTGCCCGAAATTGGGGTCGGGTCACATGAAATGCACCCCCGACTCTTTTAATCTAATCACGTCATTCAGTTGAGTAACAACTCCCTAGCTAATCTTGCTTTTAACATGAGGTCTATCATTTAACAGGTTTGGAGATTACACATGAATAGAGAAGATTGAACAAAGGTACAACAGACTAATTCGGGTTACGTGCATATCTAATGATAGTGTATCTTTGGTCTAGCTACATTTCCGTAACAAAACTAGCAATACAAATTTAATTGAAGAATAACAGAATGTAATTAAACATAAGAAACTATAAACGACTACATGTTTCAAATAGACTTTATGCACAAGCTTCAAACTTCATTCTTTTCGTACCAAGGAATTACAATAACAGAGGTGTGTACCTGGAATGCGGAAGAACAAGGAAGAGTGAGCGACGGCAAAGCAGCAACAGCAACAAGAAACAGTAACAGGAGCAGCAATAATCAAAGACCAACGACCACCAACAGTAAACCAATAACAACAAACCAGTGAACCAGCTATAACCCAACAACCAACAGTAATCGAAACTACAAACCAGCCTCAACCATACTGAACCAGCAACAACAATGACCAAGCAGTAACAACCAATGGACCAACAGTCACTTAGACCAACAACCAGTGACAAACTAATGAAACAAACAACCACAACCAAACCAGGCAGCAACCTATAGACCAGCCAGCAACCAACAGACCAAGAGCAGCAACAATAGACCAAAAGCAACTCAAGAGCTACCCAAGTCAGATGTAACAGCAACGACCAAGACAGTAGCAACAACTACACACCAGTGGCAGCACAATATACCAAAGCAAATCAAGAGCTACCCAACTGATATGTAACAGCAACAAACCAATACACAACAACAACAACAACAAATGCCTAACAGCTCAACTATTGAATCCAAAACGACGAGACAGTAGCCAAGAAACTCGATGAAACAGTGACTCCAAACCAATGAAACAGTGACCTTTTGTCACTCTCAGTGTATGAATCTTTTGCTCTCTAAGTGTGTGTATGAATGCCTATCAATGTATATCTGAATCTGCTCTCCAAGTACTATTTTTGCTCTCTAGATACTCTCAAGTGTCTGTGTGTATTCTTATCAATGTCTCTATGAATGAATCCTTACAGGTACTCTCCAAAAATGTCCTCTCCCATCTGTATCCTATGTGTGTCTATGAATCTCCCCTTTTATAGCTGAAGCCACCACTTATCAGGGCCAAAAGCATCAGGGAATACATCTGCCCATCCCCTCTCTGTTTCCAGCCCACTGTCCCTGAACTTCCACTACCCCTTGTCCATGTATGGACTTTATTAATTGTGCCCTGCAGTGACAGCAGACTCCACTGTCCAGCTTCATGTGCAGGGCACCAGGGATATTTCAAAGATGCTAACACCTAATTTCTAGTCAGCTAATTCCCATCCTAAGTTCGGTTTCAATCAAACACTCCAATTCAATTCACAAGTGTTATTCACTGTCTGGGATATCAAACAAATCGACCTATGCAGCTAATCGACGACATTTAATCAACTACAACCTATAACAATGGTAACAAATCAATTATCCAAACAGTGATTCTGAAAGTCTCGGCAAAAAATGAAAACCAAATATTCGACGACGCCAAGCGAAACGAATAACTATCCTATGACAAACACATTCGAACAATTAACAGAATACAACTTGACCAAATAAAAGTCTTTGGGGATGAAGAACAAAAACTGAAAAACTAAAACACGAGGACAAAATTCAATTGATTAACAAATGGAATATGAAGAAATAAAGGAAGAAATACCATAAGAGAAGACCAACTCTGCATTTGAACGGACCCGGACCTGTCTTGGGTTCAATTCGAACTTGGGATTCAACTTGGACTTGGTTTCTTCGTTTTTGAGGCCAATGGACCTTAATTGAGATGTTTTCAATAATGAAAACATCCCAATTAAGGTCTATTAGACCTCAATTAGGGAGAAATCGGCATCTAGGGTTCATGGCCGAGATTTGGGGCTTTTACAACCCTGGTAAGATTCGAGCTAAACCAAGGCCGGTGGGGGTATGAGGGAGGCGAGGGGAGGCTATGGTGTGATTTTGGTGAGGTTTGGCATGAATGTCAAATTCCGGCGACCTTCGAACAAATATTCGAGACGCTCGAGCGATATTCGAGGTTAATGGAGGCCGGGATCGTGATGGGGGAGGTGAGGGGAAGGGTTTGGCATTGGTTTGGTGGCGATTGGCCTACCGGAACCGCCGTGAGGCGATTTCCGGCAGGCGGAGGAGGGCGGCGTTACACCGGGTGTTTGAGAGCTCTGAGGGAGATGAAGGGAGAGGGGGGGGGGGGGGGGGCGGGGTATGAAATGAGCTTATATATGTTTTGAGGAGTTAAATCCTGATCGTTGGATCAAACTTGATCAACGATCAGGATCTTCTCACTTAAACCAAACGGCGTCGTTTGGTCAAGTCTTAGGCTGAATGCATATTAGAATTAAAGGATTAATCTGGGCCGTTGGATAATAAAATCCAACGGTCCAGATCAAGTGTTACACAGGCTGTAGCTGGGCGGGTGTTTGGGCTTTTAGAAGAAATCCGTTTGGGCCTGGCTTTTAGACTGAATTTGGCCCAGATCGGATATTATGTGTATTATATGCATATGTGTATGTATATATATATATATATGTATATATCCATACATATATATATATATACACACATATGTATATATACCAACCTATAACGCCGCTGTTTTTACTACAATTAACGCACACAATTACATATCACCCCAAAAATGTGAATCACATGACTTCGATATCAAACACTGAAAATGCAAAGCCTAGCATATATTTTTTGTATTTTTTAATTTAAATAAACGTGCACACAAAAGATAAAAATAACACAAAATCACACAAATCATGCCCAACGCGAGACTATTTTTATTTTTGAGTTTTCTGAGAGTACTTCTCGAGTAAGGCAAAAATCACGTGCTCACAGTGACGACCCAAAGGGCCATCACCTATTTCCTCATTCACTCCGTGCTTTCGAGGTCTTGAAAACCTCATTTTAACTGCCTCAATTTTCATGCGCAGTCCGAGCGCATAGCCGAAAAACTTTTATGTTGAAATACGTGAATTATGTGAAAAATTTCAAAAATTTTGATATTAATATGAATAAAGTTGACTTTGGTCAACATTTTGGGTAAATGGATCCGGACTCGAGACTGGACGATCCCGGAAGATCTGTAGAAAAATATGGGACTCGGGCATGTGCCCGTAGTCAAATTCTGAGGTCTAGAGCCCGAGGAAAGAATTTTTCTGTGAAATTGTTTTTCTGAAATTATAAAGGAAAAAAGAAATGAAAATTTATTAAAAGACTCTGATATCGGGCGCGTATTTTGGTTCTGACGTCCGGTATAAGTCTTATATATTGTTTAAGCGCTTTTTGTGAAGTTTGGTCGAAATCGGATGTCGTTTGACATGTTTCGGACTATAAGTTCCAAGTTTAAAAGTTTAGAAGAAAATCATGTGTTTTGAGGCTTGATTCTATGTATATGATTTTATTTTGGCAAATTAATCGTGCGAGTAAGTCCGTAGGATGTTTTTGAGGTTGTGTGCATTTTTGATTTGGAGCCTCGAAGGCTCGGATGAGTTTTGGATAGGCATCGGATTGTATTTTTCATTTTTGAAAATCTGGTATTTGGGGCTTCTGCAATTTTCGCAAATGCGAAACCAGGGTTCACAAATGAGAATGCCCAGCTATCGCAAATGCGAAGGCTGGTTCGCAAATGCGAAGGCTGGTCAGGTAGGCCAAGCTTCACAAATGCGATGTACACTGATTTGCAAATGCGAGACCCAGTTCGCAAAGAAGGGTCCCCTGGTTTAGTTCGCAAATGCAAAAAATAACCTCGCAATTCCCAAGCCTGCATTGTTCACAAATGCGAACCTATGTTAGCATTATATTCGAGGCCAGCAAATTTTATACTTAATCAAAAATTTTATCACTTTTTACCATTCTTTCAAAATCACCGTTACTTCAGCTGAAAGAATTTTTTCAAAATTAAAATTGATATACTTAACTAAGATCAAAAACGTCTCAAGAGAGGCTAAATGGATTAGCTATATTGTCAATTGAGAATGACTAATTAAAAAAAACTTGACTGTAAAAAAATTATTAATAACTTTGTATTTAATAAAGCTATAAAAATACACTTCAAATAAATAAAAAAAATTCATTTTAAGAAATAATTAAGGCCCCCTCATAAAGTTTGACTTTAGGACTTAAATTTTACCGGAACATCCCTCCCCCATTAAGAAATTGTTTGTCATTCCTCCTTTTCCCTGATTACGTAACAATTTGACAATTAAATTAAATTAGTAAAACACAAAGACTAATGATAATTTTACTAAAGCAGAACAGGATTATTGGTATGCAATCAAGTTGAATATGGAATTTTTTTTTAGTCCTCAAAATTGGAGCAAGTTTTGGAGGAACTAGGAAAGTTAGGTGGACATCTATAATCTATAAAAAACGTGCGACAGACCATGTAACAGACCGGTAGTTGGACATACCTTTTGGCTCATCCTAATTGAATGAAAAATAAATGCTCCTATATTCCTAGTTCTAATAAATCTTATTGTTACAAATTAAAATATAGTATTACTGCTACTTGTTAGATGAAATCACCATAGAAACCAAGAAATTGGACTTTAAAGCATTGGGCTTTACAGACTTCTAAGTATTAAGCTTTAAAGTTTAAAAGTGTGAATTGGAAATTTGAATGAAGTGAAACTTTTGACTTGTACTTTGTCCCTTATTGGTGAGAGACAGCTACATTTATGTGCTTATATATAGAATCATTTCTTAAAGCTCTTAAAAGAAGCTGAAGCGAATGAACCATCGCGTCGTCGTCGCTCGGCTTCGGCAGCGTAAACTTCTGAGAAGGCACATTTTCCAAACAAACATCATACCTCTTCCAATAATTGTCTGGCTTCGTTTTTAACACATCAAAAATATTACAAACTTCCTTCTTTCTGAAAATACTGGACTCTAATTCGCAGTCTCTCTCTCTTGAATTCGTAAGTATAATTTTGCTATGTTCTTTAAGTTCGTTGGCATCCTGCAATTTGTATCGTCACTGTTGTAGGAAGATTTATTCTATTTCATCCTGGGAGAATTTAATCCATTACATTGCCAACGTGTGAGGGGATTAAAATTCCTTAAGGACACACAAACAAATTGTAAATTCGGAATATTTCTTAATCTTTACTGTTTTTCTAGTTTCTTTTATTCTTTTAATATTTTTCTGATTTTGTGTTTTAATATCTTCTAAGAAAACAAACTACATATGAAAGTATACTTGACTTCTTGAATAACGATTAGATTATTCAATTTTGCATATTCTTGATGTTCCAAAATCCTACTTATAAATTATAGAGGATAAGACTCTCTTTTTATAGCGGTGAGATAATAGAAAAATAAAGAAAGAATTACAAGAAAATACACATGATTTTACACCATAACAAAAAATGACCCATGTTTTTAAGTTTTACCCCACTTAGCCCACATTGTACATATTTTGAAAGAACTTGCAAATTTAAAATTTGTGTTCTTACAACCATTGCTTCTAAAAGCTATGGAGTTAATTCTTTATTCTCACAACCATTGCTTTCTCTCTCTTCTTCTTACATCTTCTACATATGATTCAAGGGGCCGTGTATTTTCTGCTTATCCTAAGAAAATTGAAGAGTAGAAGTCCACCATTGAAGACCATTCAAAGATTTGGTTTTGAAATTATTATTTTTTTTGAATTTGTTAGTTGTTTGGATTGGATGTTGTTCCAATTGATTGAGAATATCAAAAGGAGTTCAAAATTTAAATTTGAAGTGACTTGGAGTAGTTTGGGCAAGATTTAAGTTAAACTTCAAAAAAAAAAACGCAAGGAAGAAGACGAAGTTAGTTTTTTGTATAATTATGTATAATCTTGTATAATAGTGTATATGAGTGTATAAACACACATTATACACTATTATACGCTTTTATACACCTTTATACAAGCATCTGTAGACAAACTTCTTTCACGATTTTCAGTTGTAATTTTTGTTCTAAACCAGTCCAAACCTCTATTAAATGACTTCAAATTTTGTATACAACCTCCTTATACTATTTCTAACAAGTCTAAATGACACCCACTCCAAATTTCTCACAAAATTAAATTCGAAATTTAAACCCACATATTTAAGCTTGTTAAAAATCTAATTTTCACCACCCAAATGAATTTGGTTTGTTAAATTAATATTTGAGTTACAATTACTATTCGAAAATTAATTTAGAAGTTTGACGAATCTTTTTTAAAAGTTAAATAGTGATTTGAGAAAATATTAGAGTTGGATGTTGAATCTTAGCATATTATTTTTGGATTAGTTGATTGTAAATTGAAATATGGGCTATAAAATTGAAAAGTATGGAGCTCAATTGTTCTAATGTGAAATTTTCCCAAAAATAAATATAGGGATGATTTTGGAAACCATAATTCTATTCATACACTTTCTTTATTTCTAATTTATCACTTCAGTAAAATAAAAATTGTTCTATTAATTCTTCATTCTGCAATTCAAACTATTAAGGCGAAGGGGTCAAATATTTTGAGTTCATCAAATTCTAGACTACATTTTTTTTATCATCCTCCAAATTACAAGAACCACAATTCACATATCCAAGCTTCAACCTATCAACTTGTCAAATTTTATTACATCAAGCAAGAAATTATGGCATGCGAAATATTGAGGCATTAGAGTAAAAATTTGGTTGAAGATGTTAGGATTTAGATCACAATTCACAATTGCAAAGCTAGAGAGTGTGCTCATCTATTTTATTTACGGAAAAGAAGAGTTAGAGGTTGAGAATTTGAGATGCATCAAAAATGATTATGACATCTACTTTTTGTCATTTGGTAGATTGCATTTTTAATACATTTTACTTCTTTATGATTAAATGAGGAAGCATAACTCATCAAAATAAAAGAAGGTGATAAGGTGTTGATGGAGATCTTATGTTAGATTCTTAATTAAAGCGTGAGTTTTTATTCAACTTTTATGTTAGATATACTCAAAAGCGAATTCTGAATTTAACCTCTATAGGTTTTTACCGCAACATATTATATTTTTAAAATTATAGATTTTTATTTATAATTTTAATACATTTTTATACATAAATTTATATTCCATATCAAAAATTATAAGTTCAGTCGAACCCATAGTAAGGAGGTTAAATCCGCCTCTAGATATGCTCTCCTATAATTGAATATGTATGCTAGTAGGTATCTTGTTAGTATTCGTATTTGAAAAATAATTTCTGCAAAAATAAAACAATAACAGAAACAGAAACAGAAGAAATAAAAATTACGAGTCCAACAAAAAATTATATTTTCTTAAGGAATTTAATCCCCTCACTGTAGCCAAGCTAAGGCAAGGACACATCAAGAACATTGGAGGCCTAAAGCCAAATTTTCGTTTTTTGAGGACTTAAACTTTTTGAAAAAATCATATAGAATAACTTGATTCATAGGTCAAATTATAGTTGACATATGTGGATTCTTGTACACAATATTTAAAAAAAAAATCTACTATGAGGTAAAAGTATCAAAATAATAAATTTTAGAACAATAATAGGAAGCTAGAACAATAAAATCTAATTTTAGTCCATACTTTGATATCAGAATAAAATATCGATGTTGTTACAGTGCTAGAAAAGAATGAAAAAGAAGCAATTTAATTTATTCAATGTCTTTCGTCCTTACAAATTCATTCATACTCAGAGTTTATACGTAACTATATATTTAACCTTAAGAATATAACGAACAAACTAAAGTGAAAATATATAGCACTCAACCATGATTAAGTGTTAAAAATTATGCAAGACAAATTTCTTACATTCATTGGCTTGGTATAAACTATGGATGTCTAATGGGTGGGCCGGGCCGGGCCGGGCTGGACTGGGTAGGAAAATTTAGTACCCGTACGGGTTATGGTCCGGACTGGTTATGCGTTGGGGTATACCGGGTTTAATGAGTTCGGGTTCATCCAGGTAAAAATTGAAGGTTTACAGGTTCAAGGGGCCGGGCCGAGTTAGTGTTATATTTTCTTGTATTTTGTATAACTATTCTAAGTTATATTAATATAAAGTAAATATATAAAGTATACAATGAAGATGGAAAAAAATTACACTTCTAAATTGTAAGTGATACATTTATTTCAAAATTCAAACTTACAAATTGGAAGGTTTACATTTAACAAGTAAATTAACCAAAAAAGAGTAAATTCAAACTTTCAAAGATTTTGTATTGCCTTAGTAAGTTCGTCATAATCAATATGAACTGAGTGGCCTTCTTCTGGAGTGTTAAATTCGTATGGGTTACCATATGTGTATCTCTAAGTTCCTCGTCTTCTGGGCTATCAACATCTTCACGTCCTTGATTTCTTCGTTCCGATCTAATCCAATCTCTGAAACATACTAAAACTTCAAAAGTATTACTCCCCAATGAGTGACGGGTATCTCCAAGTTGTTTCTTTCCTAGCTAAATGCGCTCGCTGATACAACAATTAAAATTGACACATTCAGCACATCCCGAGCCATAGCGAAAAGAACAGAAAATTCTTTCCATTCTCATGCCTCATATGGAGATCTACATCATCTCCCATACAAAGCCTCATATGGAGCCATCTAAATACTCGACTGATAACTATTGTTATAAGCAAACTCCGTGAGTGGTAGAAACTAATTCAATGAACCACTAAAATCAATAACATAAGCGCGCAAAATGTCCTCCAATATTCGAATAAAGCGCTTGGACTGCCCGTTCTTTTGAGGGTGAAAAGTTGTGCTCAACTCGACCTGAGTACCCAACTCTCTCGACACAACCCTCTAAAGTTGTGGAGTAAATTTAGTACCTCTATCTGAAATGATAAAAACTGGGACACCATGCAAGCGAGCAATCTCTCGGATATAGATCTCTGTCAACAGCTCTGAAGAATAGGTAGTAAAAATAGGAATGAAGTATGCAGACTTGGTCAACCGATCCACAGTTACTCAAATAACATCAACTTCTTCAAAGTCCATAGGAGCCTAACTACAAACTCCATGGTGATCTGCTCCCACTTCCACTCTGAAATATCCATCTGCTGAGCAAGCCGCCCGGTCTCTGATGCTCATATTTTACCTGCTGATAATTGAGACACCGAGCTACAAATCCCCCAATATCCTTCTTCATTATTCTCCACCAATAATTCTATCTCATATCATGATACATCTTCGTAGCACCCCGGATGAATGGAATATCGTGAGCTATGGGCCTCCTCCATAATCAACTCCCAAAGCCCATCCATACTGGGTTCACATATCATGCCATGCATCCTCAACACCTCATCATCACAATAGTCACATCTCTGGCATTGTCGTGCTGAACTTTGTCCTTAAGGAAAAGAAAGTAAGGATCATCATACTGGCACTCTCTGATGCAATCAAATAAGAAAGACCGAGAAACCACACAAGCTAAGACCCGATCGGGCTCCAAAATATCCAACCTCACAAACCGATTGGCCAAGGCCTAAACATGAACTGTAAGGGTCTCTTCCCAACATGAATAAATGCAAGACTACCTATACTCACTGCATTACTACTCAAAGCATTGGCCACTACCTTGGCCTTCCCTGGATGCTACAAGATTGTAATATCATAGTCTTTTAGCAGCTCCAACCATCTTCGCTGCCTCAAATTGAGATCCTTCTGTTTGAACAAGTGCTGGAGTTTATGATGATCAGTAAACACCTCACAAGACACACCACACAAATAATGCCTCCAAATTTTCAACGCGTGAACAATGGAAGCCAACTCTAGATCATGAACAGTGTAGTTATTCTCATGGGGCTTCAACTAACGAGAAGCATAAGCAATCACTCTACCCCCATTCATTAACACACAATCAATACCAACTTTCAAAGCACCACAATACATTGTACCTGAATTTGAATATGATGGAAAAACTAACACTGGAGTTGTGGTCATGGAAGTCTTGAGCTTCTGAAAGCTCGCCTCACACTCATCCGACCACCTGAATAGAGCAACCTTTTGAGTCAATTTGGTCAAGGGTGACGCAATAGATAAAAGTCTCTGAATGAACCGACAGTTATTGTGAGTACGTGATTTTTGCCCTATAAGAGAAATACTCCCAAAGATTCAAAATACAATAATTTTAGTTTGCTTGCAATGGTTGTGAATTTTGTGTTATTTTCTTGTATTATTTGTATTTTTATTTGTGCATATTTATTTGTATAAATAAATAAAATATACAAAAATATATTGCATTTCTATATAAAATTCAAGTTTATAATTAGGAATAATTAAGTTTATTTAAAAATATATATATAATCACAAAAATATGTATTTTTTTGCATTTTTAGTATTTAATATCCAATTTGAGCTACTTTATTTTAATTAACATTTAATTTTGTGTAATAATTATTATTATTATGAGTTAATTAGTGTTTTTAAGATAGTTTTGAGTTTTATAATTTAGTCTTAACATTTTGTTTTATTATTTCATAATAAATAATTTTTTTATATAGAGAAGACAAATTCGGAATTGGGCCTCTTCTTAAATTTTAAACCAAGGCCCAAACCTATTCTATCCAACCCAAAACTCCATGGCCCATAACCCAAACCCATGACCCGTAACCCAAACCCATAAGCCATTTCCTATTCTTACTATTCAAAACACAAACCCTAAACTTAAAAAAAATATAACACACACAAAAGCCTTCACTACACCATTCTCTCTTCTTCTTCTTCTTCTTCTTCTTCACCACCCCACGGCTCCCCCATGCCACCCCAGCCCACCGTCGAACCACCCCAGCCCCACCACGTCGTCCCCCCAGTCCCCCCACGCCGACGGGCAACAGTCGTCCCCCCACGCCGACATCAACTAGCCCCTACACCATGAACGACCAGCTGCCTCCCTCGCCATGAATGACCACCACGTCGAACCACCCAGCCTCGTCGTCACCACCTCCCTCGCCATGAACGACCATGCTGCCTCCCTCTTTCCCCGCGACCACCAAGCAGCAGTTCCGTTACCCATCCCCGTTTCGTTTCGTTTTTTATTTTTTATTTTTCTTTCTTTCTTCTTCTATTTCTTCTTTTTATATATATATATATATATATATATATATATATATATATATAGATGAAACCCTAGATATACATATGTATATATGTGAGCACGTGATTTTTGCCCTAAGCAAATAAATTCCTATATAAAAAATAAAATAAGATTTTTGATGTGCAATTATGTGTTTAATTGAAATAATTGTGTGTTTGTGATTAAAATAATTTGAAATTAAAAACTACAAAAAGTGTTAATTAGAAAATGTCACAAAAATAAAAAAAATTTAGAGAAATTAACAAAAATACAAAAATACCGAAAAATTAAAGAAAATAGCAAAAAAATGACATAAAAATACAAGAAAAACTAGAAAAAATAGGAAAATAAAAGCAAAACAACAATTGAAAGGGAATATGAAAAGAGAAAATAAAATACAAAAGAAAAATACAAAGAAAGTAATTAAAATACAAAAAATACATAAAATACAATAAATTTGGGCCAAAATTCAAAATACATGCCTAAAATGTCACAGCCCAAAGGAAATATGTCGTCCAGTCCAAACGCTTAATCAAAACGACGGCGTAAAGGGCGATCAAATCTCAACCGTTGATATATCAAACGGACTTTGATAAGTCTCTTAAGAAAATCAAACGATGTAGTATAGAGAATAAATCCTGGTCGTCCATGTTTGGAGATCTAACGGAGGCCAGGCCATCTCTCATTAAACGAAATGACGGCGTTCAATAGGATTTAATCCTAGACATTGATCATAAATGATCCAAAGGCCAGGATTGCCCGAGCCCAAAGAGGTATAAAAACATCGTCTCCCGTTCATCAGAGACCAAACACACACAGCCTCCCAAACCCTAGCCACTTGTCTTCTTCTCCTTCATCTTCTTCAACCGTCTCCAATGGAGACCAGCCTGAATCCATGGCCTTTTCCGGCCACAAACAACCTCAAACCTCTTTCCCTTCACTCTCTCACACCAAAACCTCCCTGAAAACCCTAGAAAACCAGAAAAATCCCATGTTCTTGAAAGTCCGGTCACCGGAGCTTTTGCTGGTGACCTTCAACCTATGACTCAGCCTTCCAAATTAACACCCCATGACGACTACAGGGAGATCTTTCACCCTATGTAGTTAGTTTGTTTCGAATAACCCTGGATTTGTTCGAATCTTGCAAAGAAGTTCGCCGGAACCCTACCTCCGGCGAACACCCAAACACAACCCACCCCCAAATACACCCCAATAACACCTGGAACACCCCTATACGACCAAAAACCTAAAAATAAAACCCATTCAAGAAGATTTGGAAAATCAGACTTCAAGTCTCTGAAAATCTCGAAGCCTGGGAAAAAGAAAAGGAAAAAAAAAGAGAAAGAAAGAAAAGAAAGAATAAAGAAAAGAACATGAGACAAATCCCGCAAGCTAAGTTTTCGTGTTCTTTGCCTTCTTTGCTTTTGTCTTCTAAGTTTTCTGTATTTGATCTCTTGCATGTTTTCTGTTTATTTGTCTTCTAAGACTTCTGTACATGATTTTAGCATGCTGTTTACTATTTGTCTTCTAAGATTTCTGTATATAATCATTTGCATGTTCTTGACTGTTAGTCTTCTGAATAGTTTTATTATTAGCCTATGATAATCTCATCTATCCTATGTCTTTGCACATAACTGATATGTTTTAGCTCCTTAGGATTTTTTATAAGTTCAACACATGAATCTTGTTATGAATATGTTTCTTTGTGTGTGATTTGTTCACTGTGCCTAGTCTGAAATAACAATTTAATTGATTGGGATTCAACCATTATCAAATTTTCCTATGAGTTCTGGTAATTGAAGAATGATTTATGATTAGGGCTATGTGTGCAAAACGACATGAATTGGCTATATTTGTAATTGATTCATATGTTAGACTATTTTGAATTATATTGTGCTTTGTGGTATTGGTTATAGCTGTAAAGATGAGTATAGTTTCTTTAGTTTAGTAATCTGGCTATTATTGAAAAATGACTTAGTCTGGCTATTGTTGAAATAACTTGGACTGTGTAATTGGCTTGGCCATTTCTGAAATATTAGAGTGGTTAAGTTATGCAATCTAATATTGATTAGCTAGTGATAATAAAAGGGTTACATTTTAAATTAGTCTAAGTCAATAAAAAGAGGTTAAAATTGAAAAGCTTGTTGAGTTAAAATCTGGCTGAATCTTGCCTATCGTGAAACTTGGCTAGCCGACACAATCCCCAAAACCAACCAAACATTTATAATAAGTCATTTTAAGTCATTAATTAGCTAAAATCTCATAATATAAGAAAATAAACAATGCAAAAACATAACACAACCCGTCATCAGGGTTTCAATAGTCATGAGCAACTGCAACTTGTCTCGAAATAAGAAGGGACAACATAGTCAAAAACAAATGCTAATACAAAGCAAAATAAGATAGGAAGGATAGGCAGTGGGCTGCGAACGCCAAACAACTACATAGTCAACTCCGGAGACCTATTAGAAGGATGATCATCACTCTCTATCGCGACCCAAGACTGTTAGATCTGCACACAAGGTGCGGGGAGTAACGTAAGCACGCCAACTCAATAAGTAATAAAAGTAAAGGCAGATGAGTAGTAAGAAAACACGTAAATCACATTATAACACTACAGAAAACAGTATAAGTCCAGAACAATTGTAGTAAAACAATAAATCACGTAAACACAACTCGGTTCAGTAAAACCTTTAAAACATCTTTCAATAGTTTCTAACGACTGATGAAAACAGTGAGTAAAAGGATAGAAATATAAACAGCCCCTTGGGAAAAAATAAGTACCATAAACCGCCCTTCGGGCATAATATCAACAGAACCATCCCCTAGGGCTACCTCACAATCACTCTTAATCAGCCCATCGGGCAACAACATGAAATAACAACAGCCTCTCGGGCAATATCATATCACACACGTTGGGTACCCATACTCATCGGGGTGTACAGATTCCGGATGGGCTACTATAGCCCAAACACTAACATAAGCCATCTCGTGGCATAGCAAATCAGTCCCTCGGCCTATTATATATCACAAATCAGTACAACCTACTACAACGCGTAGCCCGATCACATGATATCCTCACAACACCGGCCCTCGGCCTCACTCAGTCAGAACTCACTCAACCCCCTCGGGCTAATAGTAAAAGAGGTACTCGGCTCAAAATATCATTTATAAAATCAAAAGGAGTAAATAAAATTCGAGTTATGAAATTAGTGAAAATGTAACATGACTACGTGTGAATATTATCAAAACAGTGAGAAAACAGTAGTAAAAAGCCTACAAGAGTCCAAACAGTCGGCATGAGGCCCAAACACGGCACGAGGCTCCAAACATAGTAATACTTCCAAAACACAATAGCATCAAACCGTTTTCAATTAAATATGCGACTCAATAGTCATACGAGATGGACTAAGTCAAGATTCCCAGCGGTGCACGACCCCATGATCGTCATCTAGCGTGTTGTCACCTCAAAATAGAACAAAGCTGTGAAATCCGGGGTTTCTACCCTTAGGACAACATTTATAATTATTAATTACCTCAATCCAGTCCAATCTCTAGCCCTCTATACCTTTGCCTCTCGAATCGCCCTCAACACGCGTTGAATCTATCCAAAATTAGAATCATAACATCAATATATGCTAAGGGAACGAAGCCCATGCGAAAGTAATCAAATTACATAAAAAATCCCGAAATTGGTCTAACCCGATCCCTCGGGCCCACATCTCGAATTCCGATAAAAAGTTAAAAATTAGAATCCTACTCTCTCACGAGTTCATACCTATCAAATACATCAAAATACGATCACAAACGATCCCTCAAATCTTCAAATCAAAGTCTCCAATTTCAAGACCTAATTCCCCAATTTTTTACCCTTAATCTCATAAATTTCATGCTTAAACAATTAAAAATCATCATAGAATTGAGTTTTAGGTCCAAGAAACTCACCTCAATGAATACCCCTTGATTCTCTCTTCAAAGCCCTCCAAAAAGCTTCAACTACGGATAAAAATGGTGGAAAACAACCCATATTTCGAGAAGGGGAACTTATGTACTTTATTGCCTAGGGCTTCAGAACTTATGTACTTTATTGCCTAGGGCTTCCGCACCTGCGGCCCTTTTATCGCTTCTGCGGTCTAACCAACCACATACGCGGTTTTCACTTAAAGTCCTAGGATCGTACATGCGCCTCACCTACCGCACCTGGGGTCTCGCAAGTGCGTTCACCCATCCGCACCTGCGACTTCTGGTCTTCTAGCTCATGGCCGCATCTACTGTTGCTCTACGCTTCTGCGATCTTACACCTGCGGTCCCCAATCCGCAGGTGCGGTTATGACAGGGGCAGCAACTGAAGCTGTTCACTTCCAAAACCAAACTTTTTTGAAAATCTTCAAAATTCATATCGAGACACCCGGGACCTTAACCAAAACTACAAAAAAGTCAAATAAGACTATTCAAACTTATACCAACCTTTGGAACCCTCAAAACAACATCGAATCATCAAAATATTCTCGTCCGAATGACCTGAAATTTTGCTCACACATCCCAAATAACATAACGGACCTACTCCAATTTTTAAAATTTTACTATGACCCCTATATCAAATCTCTACTACTAACCAGAAAATACCAAAATTCTAATTTCGTCAATTCAAGCCTAAATCTACCACGGACCTCCAAAATATATTCCGATCACGCTCGTAAGTCCCAAACTACCTCATGAAGCTATCTGAATCATAAAAACCATATTCTGAGATTGTTTCCACACAAGTCAACTTCATGACGATTTTTCCAACTAAAAAGCTAACTTAAGAGACTAAGTGTCTCGTAACACTTCAAAGCTACTCCAAACCCGAACCAACTGACATGATACAGCGAAATGAAGATGAACAACACATAAAAGGGCAGAAATAGGGGGAAACGGAGAGATAACTCATGAAACGACCGGCCGGGTCATTACATTTGATCATTAGAAATGTCTTGTTACTTGATGAAATTAGAGAATAAAGGAAAGCAAAATTCTAGATTTTTTATATTTATGTTATAATTAATAATATGTGTATTGTGCAATATAATATATATATTTCGGTATGATATCCGTATTTCGGTATTTTATTTTAAAATATCAAATACCATAGTTAATACCACTTTTTAAAAAATTTAAATCAAATTCCATACCGAATACTAAAATATCAAATACCAAATACAAAAAATTTGGATAATATTTACCAAATTATGCAACGTCTTAATTGGCAGCCCTTTTAGCCTAAATTTTTGTGTGTGGTTGGCAGGCAAGAAGGGATAGGCAACAAAACAATGTTGGGCCATGTTGAGAATTGAATGGATGATCTGTTGACAAGTGTCACCAAATAGCATTTCATTGTTTACCACACAAGTAGTGGCAGGTATTGATTCAAATCTAACAAATGACACATCAGAGGGGTTAACAAAAACACAATCTTTATCTGCAAGTACGAATTTGAAAGCATAAAGGCTACCTTAAAACTAGTGGACGCCAAACGACACTTACGTAGCGTCACAGAAAATTAATAGTGGGTCATCGCTCCCAATCCCTCGCCAATAATTTTTTAAATTAATCGCTCCCTACATGTCACTGTTGCGGGGGAGGGGGGACGGGGTAACATCGGCTCTGTCGTCTATAAAATGAAAAAACTCATTTACCAAAAATCAAAAGAATATGATACGTACAATTTTTTATACTCAAAAATAATTTAATATTAAGTTTTATAAGATTTTTATTAAAAACAAAAATTAATTTATAGTAACTGATGTTAGACTATAATTTTTTGTTTTTTAAAACTTTGTGATTACTGTTTAATCAAATATTCTCATATAAAAAGTATTTTGTATTTATGCTGCCAAACAAATTGGTAATGCAGACTACTAAATTAAGGCTGGAAAGGTGCCAAAAACAGAATGCTCCTTTTGAAGTTTATAAAAAGTACTTTTAACTATATATTTTTGCTTTTACTCAAAAAAAAAAATTTTCCTTCTAAAAGTTTGGTCAAATCCTTGACTTTGAAAAAAATAATACTTTTGGTGATAAAAAAAATAATTTTGACCAAAAAGAAGTTAGTCAAACATCCTATATAAACTGAAACTCATAAATATGACATATGTATAAATAACAAAAATTTAATTTTTTATTTTTACTTGCTATTTGTAATGAGATAATATATAAATACAGGTGTACCATAATTATTTTAAGTTATTTATTTAAAGAATCTCTATTTGTTTCTGAAATCATCCTCATAAATTGGGAGGGAGTAAGGAATATTTTACAATTATGGTGCGAAACAAATTGGTAATGTAGACTACTAAGTGCCAGTTTGGACATAAAATTTGATGGAATATTTTCTCAAAAAAAATTTACTTTTTTCTGAAATTAATTTTTAATTTTCACTTGAAAATGCATTTTGAAATTTTCAAAAATTAAAAAATTGCAAAAAACTATTTTTTAAAATTCTTACTTAAATCACTCACAACACTTCAAAAATAACCCAAAATTAAAATTTATGTCCAAACATAAATAACTCTAAGCTAGCGCTTATCCATAAATTCCAAATTTATTTTGAAAAATCTGATTTGGGTGAAATTCGGTTTGAAGATGAAAATATGTTTGGACATACGTTAAAAATATATTTCCCAACTTTATTTTGAAAACATATGTATATAATTCCCAAAATTTAAGATTTTGGCATGAAATTAGCAATTGGGGTGATTTTGGGATTTGAAATTTTGCCATAATATGGGCAAAATTTCTGGCCATAATCATAAGTTTTAAAAATAAATCTCAATTTTATTTGGCAAAACTCATGGCCAAACGGGTCCTAAATTTTAAATCCATTTTCACTAAAAAAATAATTTCACCATTTTTTTTCCGAATTTTACAATTCTTATGTTCAAACACCTACTAAAATAAGCTTGAATAGTAGCCAAAAATAGAGGGGGATCTTTGGCAAATATCCGAGGAGGGAAAATTATTTACCTGCCCCTACCCATTAGGAGTGTTCATAACCGAAAATCGAAAACCGAACTAAAGCTTAATGACTTATTAGTATCGGGTTAACGGTATAATGGACGAGGAATATATTAAAATTTTTTTATTAACAACTTATCAATTTGGGGACGGACTATCCAACTTTTTTAACGAATAATTCATTATCCCGTTAAGGATATATGTACACGTATAAAATTTATTTTTATTCATATATTTTACCTATACAATAAGTGAAACTTTCTTGAACATCAAAATAATCTATAATGTTGACATTACAGTAAATGACTTGCCAAAGGATTAATACGTGTTCCTTGCAGAGAGACTCACGTAACTGACTTTAGCCTTCAAATTTTCATTTTGTAATTTGGAGAACTATATTTCTCAATTTTCATCTCTCAATTGTTCTGTTCCTCAATTGAATCTGCTTTCTAGTGAGTTTCATCCTTCTTTTGCTCTTTTACTTCTGCTCGATTTTTAATTTTCCCATTTTCCCACTCCTCTGATTTAGTCCCTTTTTTTTTTTTGCTTCTTTTTTGTATTTCTGTTATGACATTTCAGTTCTTTCGCAACTGAGGAGCATGAAAATGGACAAATAGTAAGAAATAGTAATTCGTTTGCTCTTTTGCATTTTGTTCTTGTTTTTTGAAACATGCACAGCAAGTTCCCATGGAAATTATATTTTGTTTGTTCCATCGTATTCTCCTCTGGATTTTCAAACATTCACAACAAAATTTTTTACAGGTTGAAGTTGATGAGGATCCGGCAGAAGCCAAGAAGGAAGGAGAAGATGCAATAACTAAACTCAAAAAGCGTCATGTGCAATATAGATTTAATTAGGTCGATAATTCGCCCGATAAGATCTAAACCGATACCAATTCGCGTCATATCTTATTGGGTGGCTCGTAAATTAATATATTTAAAAGTCGATAACCAATAAGCTAAATCGTTAAGAATAAATAACTATCTAATTCACCCGATAAGCAGTCCTATTGCCCATGCCGTTGTTAAATCAAGCCAAGCCAAATTAAACAAATAACATGTTTGATCAAGCTTTTAAATTCTGTTTATTTTTAGAAGTACTTGAAAAGTACTTCTAGTGATAATCAATTTTGTTTGGCTAATTATTTGAGAATTATTTTTCAGCAGTAATTAGTGTTTGATCAAATTATTGAAAATTCTTAGTGTATTTTTTTTCTTCCAAAAATGCTTCTCAGAAAATTATTTTTGGAAAAAAATTATATATTTTTTTTTTTCAAAAATTGCTCATGCTTCTCCTCAAAAATACTTTTTTCTTTTAAAAGCTTGATCAAACAGTTTAATTTTTATAAAAAAAAAATACTTTTGATCCATAAAAAAGCTTAGCCAAATAGGCTATTGTGTGGGTAGACAAGAATAATTAGTTTTAATTAGATACCTATATATTATACATACTTTTCAAATTTGATAAAAAAAAAATATTTAAGCCCAAGGAGTAGTTTGCATAAATTGCTCAAAATAGAGCGTGCCTTTTGAAGACTATTTTAAGTCTATAAGACCCATCAAGACCTGATTAAATCGGCAAAAAACTAGTCGTGGATCTAGCGATTAATTGACCGGCTACAATTGATTTGCCGAAGGGGGACAGTGGTCCCCACTCCCCCGCCCAAAAATTACCCACCCACTCAGGTACTCTGTATATTTCCTCCACAAAAATTCTTTTGAAGCGTTTGAAACCATGAACTCAAACTCTCCTTCCATGGCTAACAACAACTCAACGCCGACCGACTCTTCTGGTAAAAAGGTTCGCAAACCTTACACCATAACTAAGTCTAGAGAAAGCTGGACTGAAGAAGAACACGACAAGTTCCTTGAAGCTCTTCAACTGTTATGTCTCTTATCCCTTTTTTTTAGCTGTTTTAATTGTGAAGAATTGTGTGTTTGTACATATTATTGCGTTGGTTGTTTGTTTCTGACCTTGAGCCGAGGGTCTACGTCCACAAGTGGCATGTTCACGTTGTTGTTGTTGGTTTCTGAATTGTATATACAGTGGAACAATTTTGTAAAATAGAAGTACTTATTCTAAGATATAGTGTTCATTGTAATGAAATATTAGTGGATGCAGTGGTACTATGCATCTAATAGTAATTTGTAATTTTGGATCAGTCTCTATGTTGGCAGTATCAGAGGTTTGTGTTCAATTGAAGAATTTGCTGGGTAGATGTTTGGATGTTATTCCGGTGTTTCAAAGAACTTGGCTTGTTAGAAAGAGCATATTTTTATTTATTTAATTTTTGTCCTTAACATGAGTCAAGTGATTTTTTCATATTTTTTTCTTTTCTGCTTTATGGGAAGAAACTAGAAAGCCGTATAATTGGTTTATTCTAGTATTGATTCTGAATTTTATATTGGAAGTTCCATTTTTGTAGTACTAATTTGGATTTTGTATGGTCAGTTAGCTCCTTTATGTTGCCTTTGTGACATGTGTGTTCTGAATCTTAACGCTGCTTAGAAAAATTGCTTTTTTTTTTCTGAAGATTTGCTGTTTCTTCTTAATTTTGGTTATTCAGGTTTGACCGTGATTGGAAGAAAATTGAGGATTTTGTAGGCTCAAAGACAGTAATTCAGGTGCTCAGTTCTATTTCATCTTTCTGATAAAGCTCGTAGAGAGAAATAGTTAGATTTATTCTGTTTGTATATATTTGTTCTGCTGAGACATCGTGGTGTATTTCTCCACTTAATTATTAATGGTAGTAATTTGTTGTGATTGACGTATTCCCAATCATGTACACACCAGACACTTTGGATCTGCTATCATAAAATGCTAGTCATATTTTTGAATATACTTAATGTGTACTGTATGTTGCCTGGTGCATTTACAATACTTTCGCTTTTGGAGTATTTGTTGGTGTATGACATGAACGCATGTCCCTGGTGTAAAATGTAGGGCTGACTTAATTTAATCCTGTTTAGATCCTCTATTCCATGGGAATTTATTTGAGCATGTGCTAATGTGCGAAATTTAAGTACTTATATTAGGCCCTTTCTTTTGTTCAATCTAGAGAATTTTTCATAAAGCTCTTGTTTTTTTTTTTGGATAAGGTAATGTTTTACTTGTAAAGTTACGAACAACTGCTAGAAAAAGATAAATTTTCATGAATTGCTTTCATTTATACAAGACATTTGCCTAATTTTCTTGGTTGCAGATTCGCAGTCATGCTCAAAAGTATTTCTTGAAGGTCCAGAAGAATGGTACAACAGCACATGTGCCACCACCTCGGCCCAAGCGTAAAGCAGCTCATCCTTATCCCCAGAAGGCACCAAAAAATGGTTGGTTTGCATTTACAAAGTTGTCCTATGGCTCATTTTGTATATCTGTGTCTCATATATTCTCTTGTTTTTTCCCCTTCTGGAACTACTTTGAGTAGTTCTAGTACCATTGCAAGCCTCTATGGGTTACCCTTCTTCAATGAATTCCCTTCCACCTGGATATCCATCATGGGATGACACTTCTGTACTCTTAAATTCTCCATCTGGCGGAGCAATGCCATTACATGATGAATACCATCTTCAAAGAATTCAGGGTGTGTACCTGACTATAAAATTGGTATTTGTGTCTGCATATGTTATAAACCTTCTTACTGCTTGAGGGATTTTTCTGCACTTATTTGAATGTACACATTACTGATTCAGCTGATATTGGATCAAAGGGAGCTACATTGATTAGTAACAGCAGCATCAGTGGCATTAGAAGTTCCAGCAGAACAGCGCCGAGTTCTGAACTACCGGAGCAGAGCAAACTAGGTTCTGTTCCTCATGGTAAGGTTCTCTAGCATATAATTTTGAACTTAGCCCTACAACTCATCGTTTGAGGGGAACACTGTATGGTTTCCATACATCTCGGCTCTTCCGTCATGTTAGGTTTCTGAATTCAACATCTGCATTATATAGTTTTTTCTTTCTTAGCTTTTATTTGGTACCACATTTCATTTCCAGTAGTATGCACGGCTAATCTTGTCATGGCTTATTTTCTTGCTCATGCCTGAAATTTTACTTGATCTTTGATGTGTCATCAGCTCAACCCAGAAAAGAAGTATTTTCCATCCACATACTAAATCCTAGTTCCAAAGGAAACTTGCAGCTTTGATCCCCACCACTTAGTGCAATTCCATAATTTTTGTCCTCGGCTTATCCAACTTTTGAAATTAACTTTTCATCATGCAAATTTCATACTCAAAGGTGAAATAATAGAAGGAATGATTTTCAAGAAAAGGAAAAGTTCCTTGAAGGTTGCTTGCACAAAGCTTGCCAAAAGGGGACAAACTTTCTGGGTTAAAATGAATTTTTTGTTTTCTTTTGTCAGTTTGCTCTTGATATTGAGAAAAACATCACCGAACTTTCTAAATTAAAAGATAACTTTAGACACTAAGAAACAAAGTTATGTCATTTATCTTGTTAGATTAGGTAGTTTACTGGTAGCTACAAATATAAGTTAATGTGTCTTCTCTTGTTCATATAAAGTTCTGAATGCCAACATCAGGACAAAGTTCATTATTTCAGTATAATTTCCATTTGATTTTTATTTGCTCTATGTTAAGTTTTGAATGCCAATGAAAGGTCAACTTCATTATAACAGTAGAATTTCCACTTTGTTTTGAATCTGTATAGATATTGGTTCTACCTCTTGCATCCAATTTTTGCATTTGAGAAGCTTTCTCTCTTTCTTTTTGGTTGAGATAAATGATGAAGGAAATCGTATTTGAGAAGCTTTCATCATTTTCAGATCATGAAATCATTGTATCCACTTTTATATTCCTTTGATTATGTGAGAAACCAATGATTTTGAATGTCCCTGGAGTCTATTGGAAATGAAGTCGTGTTATATGATTTTTTCTACCATATTTATTGATTCCACCTCCTTTGCTGAAAGGAAACGTATAGGGTGGGGTTAAGGAGCTTTTGTGCTAATGGTTTTTTTCTTCCTGATATATTCTATCCCTTTCTTTCCACTTTTTCTCTTTTGCTTCTTCATCATGGAGGGAATTTTTGTTTTTCTAGGTTGATAGCGGTCGTACTTCTTTCGGTTTTAAATATTTACTCTGGATCTAATGGAACCATATAAAATGTGTATTGGTACTTCCATTGCAGGCATACCCGACTTTGCAGAAGTCTATAGCTTTATTGGGAGTGTCTTTGATCCAGACACTAAAGGTCATGTACAGAAGCTGAAGGAGATGGACCCAATTAATTTTGAAACTGTGAGTTTTGGATGCATGGTAAATTAAGCATTTTACATTTACTTCTGCTTCCTAAGAACTCTTCAGCTTTCTTGCAGCTAACTGTAACTTACTGAATCAGGTTTATTTCAGTGTTTATGCTAGGTGAATTTGGTAATGCTATTTTTTGTGTTACTTGATTCCATTTTCTGTATTCTCTAGTTATTATTGGATAGAACTCTTTAATTTAACTCATCTTCAAGCAATAGAGGGAACAAATACCAAAGGGTAAGATCGTCACAGAATTTAGTTAGGATGGATTTCATTTGTTTTCAATTGAAACCCTTTTCTAAAGGAGCTGAGAGAAGTAAAAAAGAAATGTTGATCTCTCTGAAGAATACATGTAAATTCTTGTTAGGGAAGTTTTTACATCAATTATATTCAGCCAGATATTCATTTCAAAACCTAGAGGCATATGTCAAGACACTGCATTTATCTGCACTTGCAGGGATTTGAAAATCAGCTGGGGAGTTTTAGATGGGGGTCAATGTAAATTTCATCTGGGTCTCCTTTCTCCTCTGACCTTCCCTATTTCGATTTCTTCTATCTTGTCTTTAAGAAATCTAAATTGGTAGATTTGCAAATCATGCTCATCTGTTTTCTGTGGACCTGCAGGTTTTGTTGTTGATGCGAAATCTTACAATGAACTTGTCTAACCCTGACTTTGAGCCAATTGTGAGTGTGCTCCTTCACTATACGCTGAATCGCTAATTTACATTCTCTACCTTATAATTCATAACGTGCTCCTTTTGCCATTTTTTTTGTGCAGAAAAATGTATTATCAACATATGATCTCAGTACAAAAGTCACGGGTCTTCCTACAGATGGTGCTGTCAAGAACCACAATGATTTATCATGTCAGACAATATGATAAAAAACTACAGTGTTATTGTTAGTATCTTTTCCTACCTCACTTTTCAAAAATTTCATTTTATTCCTATGTCATACTAAGAGAGTTAATCCTCCTTTATCAGTATATTTGTCGGTGAGACTTTCTCCAACAACGGTGAGTCTTTGCGCTCTTGCTTTGTAAGAGCTGAAAAATTGTTCCTCACTGGAAAGAGTCACACAGTCATGGCATGGATAAGAGCATCTTCCTCTGCTTTCTACTAGATGCTTAGTGGTGACAGAGAATGTTCCTTTTAGAAGTTGAGCTTCTCCTAGCGAGAAGCGTGCCCAAGTCTTTGATAGCACGTGTGGTTTCCCCATGAGATGTATATTCCCTCAATTTTGTGCAGCTTAATATTGGAGTTGTTGTATAAACTTGTAGCTTTTAGAGCAATAATGAGGAGGAAAAAGTTCTTGTACGTAATTGCCTGTTGAAATATGGATTTAGGAAATACACTCAGGCCATGCTTTAGTTGTGGCCTTGTTGCAGATTAAAGTTAAACAGCGGTTTGTCTTAATCTGTTTCAACTGCTATTAATGCTTGGTCTACTTTGCTTTGTGACCATCAGATTCTCTGTGGACCTTGTGCAGCAAGGATAATTGATATGTGCATACTCTTGTGTGGTTTCTCGATCTGAATATCTCTCACCTGGTGTCAAATTTTTCCCCTTAGAAATGAAGTACAAAATAAATGATAGGGAAATAAAATGCTTTGTGACGTTTATCATTGATCAATTACACGAGCACCATGAAATTGGCATAGAAAGAAATAAATGATAGGGAATTAGGGTTTAAAATATGGGAAATAACAAAAACTTAGCTATGAACTAGCTAACCGTTGAAATGCCAATAATAAACACTAATCAAAGATAATCAATAAGGAAGGATCAAATTAAGTTCTTACTGTAATTCATAATCCCCTAGTACCTATATTAACTCGAATAATAAATTAACATTCAATTACATAAGATAATCCAAGGAGTAACAGAAAATAACTCATACAAGAATACTTAGTTAAGAGTAATCCAATGGAGGTCTAAGAAGAGAACTAAGATAATCCTAAATTCACAAGACGTCTTCAATCCAAAACCATGCGTCTGGTGTAAAAATAACTCAAGTTATTTGGCTGGTAAACATCATATACAAAATAGACACTGATAATGTATACATTATGTATATTATATACTATTAATATATCAAAATATACATTTGCTGGCTTTTATTTTATAGAGCCGTTATACTGTGTTGTTTTCCCTAAAACAAATTGTACATTTTTGCATTTTCCTATTCATGTGTGTTTACACTAAAAATATACTTTACAATGCTTAAGTAACAAATGAGATAAAACGACATATCAATTAACTATAATTACATTATAAAATAGCATGCTAAAAGACACATATCATATTACACTTATATTACCGTTGTCTGTTGTAAATTGATTATTTTCTAGGGATTTTTTTTTATCTATACCATATATGAAACCTTATTACAAAAATGTGCATATTTGATAAATTACCCGTCTTGTGCACTATTTTTTTTACAATTTTTATACCATTCATTAATTAGTGTAATTAATAGTAACTAAATATTCCTAATATGACGCGCTAAAAATCAGGAAAAGAATATCTTAATTGATTTAGTGACCTTAAGTACAAATTTAAACGCAAATCCTTTATCTAATCTCTCCCGAATTTAAGTATGTATAAAATAATATTATT
The DNA here is from genome assembly GCA_032618575.1 of Nicotiana noctiflora. Lineage (NCBI taxonomy): Eukaryota > Viridiplantae > Streptophyta > Magnoliopsida > Solanales > Solanaceae > Nicotiana > Nicotiana noctiflora. The sequence goes on from JASVEL010002973.1 coordinate 300,725, forward strand.
TTTAAGGGTATCTAAAAAATTATTACATTTATACTACAATTAAACTACGATCTATGTTGAAAAAAATGTAGACTACAAAATTTTCTATTCATCTATAAAATTCCTACAAAAAACTACAAATAAACTACAAATCAGTTTAAATATTGTATAAAGTTGTATTGTTTTAAGGGTATCTACAAAATTACTACATTTATACTACATTAAACTACAAGGCGGGTAATTACTATATAATAAATTGAGTACAATAAACTACATTTAACTACAATTAAAATACATTTAACTACATAATAACTGAGAACAACTACAATAAAAAATATGAGTATAATTACAATTTAACTACATAAAAAATGTCACCTCGTGCAACTTGTTTGATCTCACCTCAGCACGGATTTGTCGCGGAGATGCTCGTTCCATTGCATGCGATTTTGATTGTATTTTTGTTGGGGATTTTTGTGTTGAAACCCCCAAATCAAAAGAGAGAATGTCTGGTACTTTACTAATTTCTTGAGGGTTTTGAGGTGATTTATTGTTGTTCATTCTTTACAACGACAAATTTGCCATAATTTTTCCCGAATTTGTGAGAATAAGAAAAATGGAGCGTGGATATAGTTGGATATTGATAGACGGTATAGTTACAGTGGTGTAGTTGGAGAAGGATAGATGGTATGGGATGGGGTGTAGTTAGAGTAGGAAATTAGGGAAAAGTTTACTTTAATTTGAAAAGTTGAAGAAATAATCTCATCCAAATAGTAAAAAGTGGCGGATAAATTGATGAGATTGACTTTTTAGTGGGGTAAGATTAAGTGATTAATAAATTGGGAGATTTTGTCCCTAAAAATACTCCTACATTTAATGATAACTTAATTAAAGCCTTAATTTAAATTATGATACATAAATTGAAACTTGGTATGCTTAAATATAATAAACACAAACCTTAAACATGGTTGGTAATAAGGTTTGCTATATGATATACACATGTAAAAATTCCTATTTTTTCTACTACTCCTTATACATGTGTGTATAGTGAAGAAGAAATAATAGGCTTAAGCCCAATAACGCTATGTGTTCTGCTTGGAAGGCTAACTGGCCCATTTCCAACCCTACCCCTTAAAACTTAGCTCCTTCAAAACTTCACTCTGCTCGACTCCTTTCCACAAACCCTAGCATCTTCTCCCCTTCCCCTCAACCCCCAAAATCACCAATGGCCACCGCAGCCGCCATTCCAACCACCACCGTTCAATCATTCGAAAATGACATGGCCACTGACGGCGGTGCCGTTCCTCTCCCCGCCGTGATGAAAGCTCCGATCCGTCCCGACGTTGTCACTTACGTCCACGCCAACATCTCCAAAAACTCCCGACAACCTTACGCCGTCTCCAAAAAAGCCGGTCACCAAACCTCTGCCGAGTCATGGGGTACCGGTCGTGCCGTTTCACGTATCCCACGTGTTTCCGGTGGTGGAACCCATCGTGCTGGTCAAGCTGCTTTCGGTAACATGTGTCGTGGTGGTCGGATGTTCGCTCCGACCAAAATCTGGCGCCGTTGGCACCGAAAGATTCCCGTTAACCAAAAGCGTTACGCCGTTGCGTCAGCTATTGCTGCGTCTGCAGTACCCTCACTGGTCCTTGCGCGTGGGCATCGTATCGAGTCAGTTCCTGAGCTCCCTCTCGTTGTTTCAGATTCAGTTGAGAGCATTGAAAAAACTTCTAATGCTATCAAAGCTTTGAAACAAATCGGTGCTTATCCTGATGCTGAAAAAGCTAAGGACAGTCACGCTATTCGCCCGGGAAAGGGTAAAATGCGTAACCGTAGGTACATTTCTCGTAAAGGACCACTCATTGTGTATGGTACTGAAGGGGCTAAGTTAGTAAAAGCATTTCGCAACATTCCTGGTGTTGAAATTTGCCATGTGGAACGATTGAATTTGCTAAAGCTTGCTCCTGGAGGTCATTTAGGAAGGTTTGTTGTGTGGACTAAATCGGCCTATGAGAAGTTGGATGAGGTTTATGGTTCGTTTGACAAGCCATCTGAGAAGAAGAAGGGATACGTGTTGCCTAGGGCGAAAATGGCGAATGCTGATATTGCTAGGATTATTAATTCTGATGAGGTGCAGTCTGTTGTGAGGCCTATTAAGAAGGATGTGAAGAGGGCCACATTGAAGAAGAATCCATTGAAGAATCTGAATGTGTTGCTGAAGCTTAATCCATATGCGAAAACTGCTAGGAGAATGTCCCTTTTGGCTGAGGCCCAAAGGGTTAAGGCTAAGAAGGAGAAACTTGACAAGAAGAGACATCAAGTTACTAAGGTATATTCTTCAAGATCTGTGTAGTTCTAATCTTATAGTTACCTGATAAATGTTTTCGTGATAGTAGAAGAAAATGATTGCTTTTAACGCATGGTTAGCTAGTAAATAGTAAAGAAAGTCTAGTCATACGCGAAGAAAGGTAGAAACATGTCTTTATTTTGCTGCATGATTGGGTTTCATTTATTGTGATGGAGTCTGATATTTGTTATCTCCTTACTGCTTGCAATCTTAATTTTCTTAACCTAAAGTGGTGTGCTAGAAATAACGATGCTTTTGACACCTGCTATAGTTGATGGTTGGTTCGACTGCTTCTATATAATCTACTTATGTTGAGTGTTTTGTGATGCCATTAAAATCCAATCCTTTTCCCTCCCTTAGATTTTATATCACAAATAGAAACTATATTATGTCTGGTAACCACTAGTGAAGCAATTAACTTCAGGAAATGAGTTGCTCCCTCAGTCCCACTTTATGTGACCTAGTTCGGAATACAAGAGCCAAGCTGACTAATTTTTGGTGTGAATTTGGACATAGAATTTCAAATTTTGAAATAAAATCTACATATTTAGAAACTACTTAAAAGGTATTCTTAAGTTACAAATAGTTGGTGATTAAAAATATTTTGAAAGTATTTATAAAATATGTGTTCAAAGAATCTTCTTTGGCCCTCCAAGTATTCTTAAGTTACAAATAGTTGGAGATTAAAAATATTTTGAAAGTATTTATAAAATGTGTTCAAAGAATCTTCTTTGGCCCTCCAAATGGTAATTGTCACATAGAATTTCAAATTTTGAAATAAAATCTACATATTTAGAAACTACTTGAAAGGTACTCTTAAGTTACAAATAGTTAGTGATTAAAAATATTTAGAAAGTATTTATAAAAAATGTGGTCAAAGAATCTTCTTTGGCCCTCCAAATGGTAATTGTCACATAAAGTGTTGTGATGTACAGCGCGGTGGTTCAGTTATCAAGAAGTTCTTAAGTTGTAGTAATGAGAAATGGTGTCCTGATTAATATGATAACAGTAGGGATATGTTTTGGTCATATCCTGAGATGTGACATTGTGTTTTTTTTGATAAAAACTAGATTAATGTTAGGAACTCTCTCAGTTTAGTTATTTCACCGTAGGTGGAAATGTCTTCAATGATGATAAAAAAAGATTCTGACTGTTTCATAGTTGTTGTGTTAAAAGATTAAGTGGACAAACGTGTATGCATTTATTTCTGATTATCTCATACGTGATCTACTTTCTTTATTTGTCACAGGAGGAGGCATCTGCTATCAGGTCTGCAAGCTCAGCTTGGTACAAGACAATGATTTCAGATTCTGACTACACAGAGTTCGATGTTTTCACAAAGTGGCTTGGAGTTACGCAGTGAAGGGATCTTCTTTTGTTTTCAACACAAGCTTCTGTTCTTTTTACATTTGTAACTTTAGTGGTTCAAGACAAGAAACAGGTAAGTGGGAGGAAATTGCATGTTCAATTTACCTTAGGTTACTCTGAGAAGCTTCTCAGTGCCCACAGTTGGTGTCAGTTTTCTTTTCAGTTGGATAATTTTGCTGAGGCATGGTATTAAATATTTTTATAGAATAGCTTGCTATTGATGATATTTCTACACTGCTTGTCTGATCAATCAGTGTGGTTTGTTTGCCTTCTCATGCTGATGCTGCAGTTCACTTGAAGATGATAATAAGATGTTTGTTAGTATTTGGTTTCTGTTGGTTTTGTCTGTCTAAAGTTAACAACATGACAGTAAACATAATCTTTTCTCCAAAATAAAGTAAAGGAAACTTTGATGGGAAGATAGTAATCATGCTACAAGAAAAGTGGTTTTCACTTTTATGTGCCAGTACATAACCTTACTCTTTGTACCCAAACAATATGAGAAAACATATTGTTCTGGTCACAAATTATAGGATATGAGCTATTGTTATCCTGGTTGGCCAGTGGTAGCAATGTTGCAACTTTGATGTTATAACTGTTGAATACCAATGAAGAATACGCTCCTTCTGCTACATTAAATGTGTGTTTTGAATGTTCTTGGTTTCAAATCAATGTTGTCATAACCTCCTATGTGCCCGGCATCGTTCTGGTAACTAACTGTAGTAAAGGCTGTTCTTGGGCACTTCTTCAAAAAAAAAAAGGCTGTTCTTGGGCAGTGTTTTAGCAGTGTTGATGGGCAATACTTCTCTTCAAGAGGCCTTGTAATGAGGCAAGTATTGCCCATCAATCAGAAATTCCAGTAACTTGTTACGATTTTGCTTCCTAGTTCTCGCCGCAAAGCAATTTTTGCAGAACTATTTAAAACAACATGGTCAAAACGTGAACAATGTCACTAAGAGATCCTATTACAAATCACCCTAGTATTCATGCCAGTTGGGTCAGGTCGTAGAACTAAGCAGGCCCAGCCTAATCAAGGTGAGCCCAGTAACACAAGTTAAAGGGATTTTCGCACAGTATGACAATGTACCTACATAATTAACATAAAAAAGCCCTTATTTATAGATACTAGCACCATATAGGCGTGTGCATTCAAATTAGTCAAATCGATTAAGCATATGTACAAATCGATAATTGATAAGTAATTATCGATAAGGATCAAAATCGAATCGATAAATCGAATGTACATCCCTAGCACCATGTAGTCAGTAAGGGTATATTACGACAATAATGTTTATGTAGAATACATATTACAACTTTATTTTACTTCTTTGCGTATATCAAAATGTATATTTAAATTTTATTTTTATTCTTTGTATATCTAAAATATGAAAAATATAAATATATTTGTTTAAACTTTGTTGTTGTCTTTATATATATCAATGAAAATAAATCGTATTGTGTGTATATTGTAATGTATAACACATCTAACAATGTACCTGAAAATGTTATCAATATTAGCTCAATTGGCTATTTGTACGCTTTATCTTTAGTCTACCTCTTCCCCTCCCTTTCTTTTCCCCTTTGCAGAGTTCGAGTAATCCAACAAAGTTATTTAAGATATTGGAGTAGAAGAATCTGTGATATATTCATATTAGAACTATTAAACCCGTATGAGGCAGTAGTAAAGCAAGTTATAATACAATTATCAAGATATATAGACTTCAATGATGACGATTTGTCAACAAATTTGTTCCTTTTCTTCGTCTTAGTACTTTTGTTTTTTGGTGAGTACATTTTGCAAGCCCAGCAAAAAAAAAAAAAAAAAAAACATGAAAAGTACCTTTCGGTTTATGAATTGTGTATACCAAATACCGTATCAAAATATTTCGGTACGATTCGTATTTATTATTTTGGTTTGGTACGATTTCGATTTAATATTATGGCTTCTACCTTCCTGGATTGATTCAACTTTTCTCTATTAGTTGATTAGTTCACACACTTCTAATCTGGAAATGAAAACAAGCACTAAAAAATTAGTAGTATTTGAACAAAGTACTATTGACCAATTCTGAATCAAACAGAGGAGAAGAAAGAACTTCAAAACAGAAACTTTTGACTTTTTACAACTTGCATTATAAATTGAAAATCAACTAAAACTACAACATCTGATATTTCCACGACCCAATTGATTCAACGAGAAAAGTAAAACTGTAGTGACATCCTCAAACCCAATTAATTCCACGACATCTGAACCTTGGTGGCACTAAACCAACTAAAATAGCTTGCTGGCCTGGAAACAAAGACAACGAAATATGTTGCTGTTGGGCTTGGGCAGTTTGGTTGGGGTGCTGGGAATTAAATTAAGGGAAATTACCAGCTATGTTCATTTATAAGTAGTTCATTATAAAAATTGACCAATTGATAAAATATTATTAATATTAGCCAAATTAGTCAATTTACTATTTGTGGCAAAAAACAATAATCGCAGGGGGTGTGTTGCGATCGCATAAGAGGTTTTGGGAAGGCTCTATTTTTGTTCTATGCGATCGCGGTCAGGTGTATGCGATCGCATTGTTGAGGGATCTATTTCTCTGTGATCGCAGAGTAATCTATGCATTAGAATAGGATAGTTGGCCAGGTGTCCCAGGTGTGGAGTTTGTTCTATGCGATCGCAGGGTATTGAGTGCGATCGTATAAGCCATTTTGGCGGGGTGGAAAATTTGTTCTATGCGATCGCAGGCCTGGTGATGCGATCACATAGTGTAATGAAATGACGGACAAAATCAGTTAAATGAAATTTCAGACGCGATGGTTTCATAATTTCACCATTTTTGGGCAAGTTTTGAAGCTAGTGGACGAGGGATTAAGAGACTGTCACCTAGTTTTCGATTGGAGGTAAGTTTTATGGATTAATTACATGATTTTATCCTAGAATCTTCATCTATATCACTGAAAATTGGAAGAATCAAAGCGTGAAACGGGGTTTTTGCTTGAAGCCTAAGAAAATAGTAAATTGATGGTTTGAAGGGGTAAATGGACTCCGATTTTGATAAATTTTATGTGTATGGACTCATGGAGAGACGAGGATTCCGAAAATATGGATTTCATAATTTTTTGAGAAGTGGTCCCGGGACTCGAGTTTTGGCAGTAATTCGAGTTATTTCGATTGGGTTATGTTCCTTTAGCCTATTCTGATGTATCCCTATTGGTTTTGATCAGATTCGGCACTTGTGGAGGTTGATTCTCGTGGTAAAGGC